>JAVIWB010000546.1:0-16399 GCA_031893035.1 Dermolepida albohirtum | reverse complement strand
GAATTTTAAGGCGAATGAAATTTAAAATTTGGGCAAAAGAGAAAAATTTTCGCCAGAATGGCGAGAAAAAAAAATGTTCCCAGATTACATAGCTCCAACGGTGAAACATGGGAGGCTTCTTTTTAGTCTGAGGCTGTTTTTCATTAGCCAAAATGGAAGATTTGATAAAAATGATGGTATTATGAGAAAGGAGAATTACCGAGAAATTTTGGAAAATAACATTTTACCCCCGGGGGTTGGATTAATCGATAATAATTTTGAATTTATGTATGACAATGCCCCCAAACACACGTCGTGGGAAAAATTACCTTGAGGTGGAGAAAAATGAAAATATTTTTAAAGTATGGCCCCCCAAGTCGGACCTCAACCCCATTGAATTATTATGGGATTAACTCGATAGAAGAGTTAGAAAGGAATGTCCAACATCGAAAAAAAACTTTGGAATATTTTACAAAAAGAATGGAATAACATTACACCAGATGTAATAAGAAAATTAATAGAAGGAATGCCCCGAATAACAAAAGCTGTAATGTGGTAACGGTGATTTCTTCATAAAAAAATATAATTACTATAATATATAAGTATATTAGGAATAAGTTAAGTGAATCGTAATTTTAATTTTTATTATAAAGAATCAATAAATATTAATTTTTGTTCAATTTCGTTGATATTTTTTTTTTTTTTTTCTTGTTGTTGCTTCATACAGTTGTTGTCCATACTTCTGTGAGCGGTAGTGTATGTTTACAGGATGGGCACTCTAGCTATGACACCGTTTTACAATTTAAATTTTTATTTTCTTTTATCACGCGACGTATACATTTATGTCAAATCTTCTCTGGGAAAAGGATGTAAAGCAGCTGCTTTTTCAAAACTACTGGTCCTAACCCGTTTGATATTAAATATATCTAATCTGATCTGAAATTAAATATATAGCTTGCTTCTACAGTTAAGCAATAAATTATCTATTATTATTACTATATAGATATTAAGTGAGTGATTACGATAGATAATACGTGTGAAATATGCTCTTCTTCTTTATACCCACCCATCTGTTAGGAAACATTTCATTTTATTCCCCAGCCGTCCCCCTAATGAGGAGGCCCCTGTTGAAATTGATGTAATGCCACCGTTCTCGTTGGAGAATAAAGCTGAACTCGTTGGTATCAATTCCTATTACAAGAGGTGGGGTATCTCTACAAAAAGGCCGTCAATGAAAAACGGCTAGACGATTTGCTGCCTTATAATATCTACTCACATATATACTTGTTATGGATATTGAGTATGCCATTCTTCTACGTAATAGTGTTGTTTTGTGGCCAATATCGATTGTTGTCTTTTGACTGTACCATTTAATATGAATGTGGCTTCAATGCTAATTAGGATGTTCATTGGGATATTATTATCCATGTTGTTCCGTTTCATCATTAGTTCGCGAAACTGTATTTTTCTAGATGATGGATTAATTGCAGCTTGTATTGATGAAAGTTTTCTTTCTTCAAGATATTGTGCACAGATTGATGCCTGATCTCATAATTTTTTGTCCATTAGAAACTTTTGGTTTTTCTTGGACTGTTACTAGAATATTTAATGCCACCGCCTCATTCGTGGTCGTTCGAAGCCTACCAGATTTAACCATGTCTTTAATGCTTCTAGTAAATCCAAACTTTTTATTATATGACAGAATGTAGATTGTGAAACTTGTTTATATGGAGACATCTGAATAAATAAAGTGCGAACTTCGAACGCACACACACAGATATATATTGGGTCTGGGAAAAAGTTCGTGGCGTTTTTCCCGATAGATGGCATTGGTTGCCGATAACTAAAAAACAACAAGTCACAGCGACACCACCGACGGCTCGTTTTTTAGATGACCTTCCGAACGTTGTTGAGCGTAGAAACATTGTAATCGGTGCAGTGGTTGGAAAGTTATTCGCACTTGAAAATGGAGAAGAATAATGAGAAATTTCGCTATATTTTGCAATATTATTATGATAAGGGGAAGAACGCTGCGCAGGCTTGTGATAAAATTTGTGCTGTGTACGGTGAAGGTACTGTATCGAAATCGTTGCGCGGAAATGGTTCGCTCGCTTTCGTTCTGGAATTTCAATGTGAAAGATCGAGTACGCTCCGGTCGTCCAATCACTGAAAAATCTGATGAAATTCTTGAAAAAGTCCAACAAGATAAGCATATCAGCAGTGTCGATATTGGCATGGAGCTAGGCATTGACCACAAAACTGTTTTGAACCATTTACACAAAGCTGGTTACAAAAAAAAGCTTGACGTATGGGTTCCTCATGAGTTGAGCGTGAAAAACATGATGGACCGAATTAACATCTGCGATGCCCCTGCTGAAACGGAATGAAATCGAGCCGTTTCTGAAACGTTTAATAACCGGAGATGAAAAATGGATTACGTACGATAATCGGAAGCGTAAAAGATCGTGGATAAAGGATGGTAAGCCGTACAAGCGTTCGCTAAAGCCGACGTTGACGCCAAAAAAAGTGATGCTGTGTGTGTATGGTGGGACTGGAGGGGAATCGTCCACTACGAGCTACTTCCAACTGGTCAGACGATTGATTCTCAACTCTACTGTGCACAACTAGAGAGATTACGCCAGGCGATTGAAAGAAAACGGCCCGAATTGATTAATAGGAAAGGTGTTGTCTTCCATCATGACAACGCCCGACCACACACTTCTTTTGATGACCCGTCAAAAATTGAGAGAGTTTGGTTGGGAAGTTTTGATGCACCCACCTTACAGTCCGGATATAGCACCCTCTGACTATCATCTGTTTCGATCTCTGCAGAACTCTCTCAATGGAATTAAGTTGGTTTCAAAAGAAGCCTGTGAAAACTACTTGATTCAGTTTTCAACCAGAAACCACAGAAGTTTTTTCACCGATGGGATCATGGATCTACCAAAAAAATGGCGAAACATTGTCGATAATAATGGAGCATATTGGGTTTAAATGAATTCGTCCACGCGCCATGCGGGGAGCAGTTGAATTTTACTGAAAAAAACCTACAACTTTTTCCCAGACCCAAATATATATATACATAAAAAGAGGAATATATATATATATATATATATATATATATATATATATATATATATAAAAACATATAGTGTAGTAGATATTATTGTTTAATTTATATAAGTTTAAAAAATTCCATTAGTATTAAGTTCTGTTACAAATTTAATATAATAAAACTTAAATTGGCAGCCCTTGCTATTAAATCTAAAGTAGATTATATTACTTAACAAGTTATAAAGTATTTCATAACAATAGGACTTCTTTGTTAAAACAAAAAGTATTTATGGAGTGGAGCGTGCAAGAAGACAGAGTAGCGGCAACTGTTTTGCATAAGTGTGGACTTTCTCCTAGTGTGATTGTTAGATTATTATAAAATCTATGAATTAACTGTGAATTTGTATATCATACTATTGAAAGTTATAGTGAAATTCCCTCAATTGACGATCACAAAAGATCGGGCGTAGTTGAATTCAAACAAAGTTAGAACCACGGTAGATATCGAAAGATTTATCCTTCAAAAATAGTCAGAAATGAGTAAAGATTCATCAATGAAATATCTCTTTTCAAAAGCTCGGAAAAAAATTATTAATAAACATCTCAAACTTATTGAGACATCCCGATGATACATTTTATTTATACAATTTCATATAAAAAGCGGTGAAAAGGTTAGAAGTGTTTTTTATTATATACATTTTATATTTTCATTTAAGCCCTTGTAATATATAAAGTATCATAAAATAACAAATAATAATAGAATAGAAATAGCTTGCAGAACAAATTTATTTTACTTAACAGTGGACTAAAAATAATATATTGTTTATATGTTATGGTATTTTACCATAGTTTTATCTATATTAAAATCTACCTGCACATGATCTTTTGCAAGGAGTGTTATACGTCATATGTATTATGAGAAAAAAAATGTAACAAATTTAAATGGTAACTTAGAAGTTAAAGATAATATGCATTAAATTAATGTTTATAATTTACAGCCTCTACTAGTAACAAGGTCACGCAAACATGAAATATTTCAATGAATTGTTTAAAAGACGAGATTTAATTAAATAAAACTCAAGTCAAATGGAAGCGTATGCTGTTGTTTGACTAACTAATAATCAGGTATGCGCTGGTCATTGACAGAGATGCGGCACCTGTAATTAGCACCCCGAATGTACTGCACGCTCTTTAACTTTTAAATGACCCCAGTGAATGAATACCTATTTGGTATTTCAGTTTTGTTAGCACTATAACGCGAACAATCCGAAGATTCATTCAACACTTCCACGACTTTACAAATATGCATAATTAATTAGGAAAATATTTTCTGAAATGTAAACATCTATAAATTTGTGGAATAATATTTTAAACATGATGAAAGCAAGAAGTATTATAAAATGAAAAATGATCACTCAAGTATATATACAGAAGACACACACACGCACACACCATACATAGCAAACGTATACACACACAAATATGTATGTATGTATGTATGTATGTATTATATATATATATATATATATATATATATATATATATATAGTATCGTATGTAATATATAAGTAAGTCCTCAGTAATCAACATGGTGTATAATTTTGTATAACTGGAAGAAAATTTAAATATACACGGTAACATACCTGAAAATTGGAAGAAATTTAAATTAGCTTACGATATATTTGCTGTAGTTGCTGGTATAGATAAGCAAAAAAAAAAACGATTACAACTGCTAGTTTTTAAGTGTAGTGGGAATAGAAACTCTGCCATTATTTAATATGATATTACTGAATCCATCTTTCTATAAGAACATAATAAAATGTAGTCTTTGAAAGATTCATATTTTATTATAGAAATCAATTCGAAAGGAAACCGATCGATAATGTTGTCACGGACTTGAAAAGTTAGTCAATAAAAAAAAATGTATCAAGTAGAAAATTTGGATATACAAAAAGCTATTGATAGAAGCAAAGCATGGGAATTGGCTAACGTGATTACAACTATTATGGAATACATTTTGTAGTTTGACCTGTTTCCGTCTTATAATATACAAATAAATTATTACCAGCATGATTAGGTTATTTTAACAGTCATCTACATACACGTACATATTTACATATATTCTTACTGTTTGAAACGGCGCTTAACAAATAATAAACAAGAGCAAATTGATAAGTTATATTCATGTCAGGAAATACTTTTTACTTTTAGTGTACATTTTGAAAAGCTAGTCTTATTTAGGTGAATTTAAAATCTTTTAATTATTGAAGCATAGCTAATTAAAATTACTAATGTTGTTAATAGGGTATACGGTTACTTGCTGATTTCATTTATTTTACCAATATCTAAATGAATTTATTGTAACACAAAATGGAACCATCAATAGATTTTTTGTTAATGTTATATTTAGTTTATATATAATAGTCTGTTAAATTTTGCGTATTAAAAAATTCGAATGTTTGTAGCAAATTTAAATTATTTACGCAAGTTTATAGTTTAAAAAGTTATTCAATTCCGAGTTATATAAGGTATTTCGACTTTTGGTACTTTATCTATCATTTTCTTTGTTACGTACTAAACCAGATCCCTGAAATTTTCACACTAAATATATTTATTGCGAATATAAGTCATTTAACGAAAGTAAACATATAATTAAAATAAATAATTTTAAAGTTGCTGCTTTTTTTCCGGCGTATAAATTTTTCAACAATTTTTTTTAAACAAGAGAATACACATAATAACAACAATGCTGCAGACAAAAATTACATAAAAAATATTTGGACACTTTTGGCGATAAGTATACTCAGACAAAAAAATTGTTCTCCTTTTATTCTAATAAGATAATAAAACTGGAGGAATAGTCTTTTAGTCTCATCAACATGTCTTTTAGTTTCATCGACATTTTCATTCGTCGGATTTTAATTTGTTATATTCGAGGGCATGCCTCCTTTTATATTCTTACATGATTATCATCAAGAACTGAAAAGTTGAAGTAGTAGGAAGAAAAGGCATGCAACAATTTAACTAGCAGAGACTTTATATTTTCCAATAAAAATTTTCTCCAGAATGAAACATATTTAGGGTAGGAAATCCTTTAAACGAAGTATTGAATATACGAGGATAGTTTGACAAGTAGTGAGAATGACACATAGATGGCGCTCTAATTGGTAAAATGAATGCACTGTAATTACGGTTGGCTATTTATATGTTTACATTCCGATATTTAGATAAATCGGTTCATTAGTTTATTTTTGACAGCTGATTGAAAAAGAAGCAACACGTCGTTTTGTTAAAATGGAAAAAGCAGAGTATCGTGCAGTGATTCAAATACTTCGTAATTAAGCGTATGAAAGCTACCGAAATAAAAGATGAGTTACGGGAAACATTAGGTGAATCAGCTCAATCATCCGCCACGATAGGTAGATGGGAAAATTAATTTAAACGTGGTAGAACAAGCTGTGTTGATGAAGCACGCTCTGGAGCACCCAAAATCGTGACTTCTAAGGATGTGATTATAAAAATCCATATTATTACGCAAGATGGACGACTCAAAGTGAGAGAGATAGCACACATGGTAAACATTTCAACAGAACGCGTACACCACATTTTAACGAAAGAATTGGGCCTTTCCAAGCTTTCGGCAAGATGGGTGCCGCGATTGCTTACGACTGATCAAAAGTTCACTCGTTTGCACATTTCCAATAAGTGTTTGGACCTTTATAAGCGGAATCCGGTTGATTTTTGTAGGCGATTTGTTACTTGCGATGAAACTTGGATACACTACAGTATACCCGAAACTAAACAACAGTCGAAACAATGGTTAGAACGTGGTTCTGCACCTCCAAAGAAAGCGAAAACCACTTTATCGGCAAACAAGGTGATGGCATCAATTTTTTGGGATTCAAAGGGCATTTTGCTCATTGATTACCTTCAGAAAGGTGCCACAATAAACGGACAATATTATGCAGTGGCGGCTGGTCAGGTGAGGCAGGTGAGGCAGTGCCTCACCATCTAAATCTTGGAATTATAACAAGAATAATATGTATACTTTTAAAATTCTTTATAAATTAATTATCATCTTTTATTCAGAATTTATCTTATAAACAATAAGAAACGCGTATACTTACCCCGACCAACTTCATGCTTGATCTATGTATATCCCTACTAAACACGAATATTTGAGGCCCGGCCACTCATTGCCTCTCATTGAAAATTTATAACGCACTACAGCAGTCAAAAAAATTCTCAATTTCTATGGAAATTACAGTAAAGTATTAGCTACATATTTAAGATAACAAAGAAGAAAAAATATTCAAAAAGTTAATAGATTTTTCTAACTTTATTGTGAGATTTTTGAATTTTTTAATAATATAGAAAGCATTATTAATAGGATAAATTAAGTATTTATTTAATGATATAAAGATGTCTAAAGGTTTACATTCTTCTTGTACAGTTTCTCAATATTTCCTCCACGCAAATAATATGTTTTAAGTTTTAACAGGAGTATTTTTATTGTTTCAAGTAGATATTCTTTAGATATAATGTATGTATGTATGTATTATTTAGTCTGAAGCCAATTTGAACTGAGCCTCTCATCGAATCACAATCGCCGAACTACCGAATATACTCGAGGCTGACATTCTCGGCCCGAATCGCAAATTACAGCTTGGGGGAATAACAAAGTTAGGTTAAATATTTTAATATTTGTTTAGTGATATTTTCAGTGATTTAAAAATTGTGAATATGGATTTAGAAAATGTAAGAAATACACAAGACATTGTAGATTTTTTAATAAGAAATACGTTCGTTGTTCTATCGGTAGAAGATCAATTATATGTCAAAAACCTTCCAAGACCAAACCCTGGTTTATCAAAATCTCTTACAATACACGGTAAGTCTAACAGAAATTTCAATAATAATAATAATAATTACGTTTTTTGCTTGATAAGTTTAGAGAATTTCGGGAGTGTGATACATATTTCAGTACTGTATACGAAAATTCGATGTCTGACGAATCTGTTGCACATAAAAGGCGTAGAATTGATGACGTTCCAGATACTAAACAAAATTATAGAAAATTATTTTTCGAAATTCTAGATACGTTTATTAGTCAAATTGAAATTAGATTTATTGATTTAGAAAAACTTGCTTTTTTTGATTTATTAACAGAAAGTAAATTTGAAGAATATTCGAAGGCATTTCCTCAGAGGCTCTTAAATAATTTGTTTGAACAATATAAATTTTTTGATCAAATTCAATTAAAAAATGAATTAGCTGTTATTTATAGTGACATGCAACTCCTTGGTAATTCTAAAACACCATGTGAAATGTTAAGATTTATGCACGAACAAAAGTTAGCCATCTGTATGCCAGAACTTTTTAAATTGCTAAGTATAGTAGTTACCATATCGGTAACTTCCGCGTCCGTTGAGCTAGTTTTTCCACATTGAAACGTATAAAATCGTATGTTAGAAATACAATTGGACAACAAAGACTTAGTAACTGTGCACTAATTGCAATCGAAAAGGAATTGGTTAAAACGATGACGAGGGATGAACGATTTTATAATGATGTAATTGATTATTTTGCTAACACAAAAAACCGGAGGATACCTTTGCTATACAAGAAGTAAAATCTATTAAATGTAGTTCTACGTGCAATGCCAATAAAGGAAATTTTCTGTATTTTAAAATATTTTCATTTTGCATGTAATTTTGAAATTTTGTTATTGGATTGTTGTTGATTTATATATATTGTATATAGAGTTTATTAATCAATTGTAAACAATTTTGAATATTTATTATTCTATCTGCCTCACCATGTCAAATACTCACGAGCCGCCACTGGAGAATATATTGAAAAATAAAAATTATCTTGTATTTAAAAAATTCGTTTTTCTTTTCCATTCTCACTACTTGTCAAACTACCCTCGTATATATCACACTGCAGCTTTACTCGGTACAAATTGTTTGATTCTATAAATTAGAATGTTGTTACCGAGAGTGAATATAACTATAAAATAGTAACAAGTTATGCTTATATCGCATCATTTATTTTCTGTTTTTTTAAGTCTTTTTATACACTAAAATGTTTATACCAAATATCAACACACACAGTTATTTCCACAAGTTATTTAATAATGCATTAAGAAAACAATAATATAAAATGTATTTAGTATACGTTCATAGTCATGTACACATATATTTTTTATACAGAACTCCTTAGCGCATATGTACATACATATCTATGAATGAAAATGGAACAACAGAATAAATATAAGCGGACACAAATGTAATATAGTGCGGTCAAATTCACTAAAAACTCTAGCGGAAGTTGATCATTCAACGACCAGACGCACAAGAATGCGGAAACAGCGCACAGTAACAGGATTATTCACACTGAAGTAATATAACACGTAACAGACTCGCCATAAATTTAATTGAAACCGCATTAAATAGCATGCATAGGAATAATTGCCATTCAACAATATTACTAAAACGTTTTAACAATGTGACATCCTCAATATGTCACATTTTTACACGTCGATTCATAAAGTATTTGTGTTAATTGTGCTAATACTATTACTGTAAAAACACGAAGATTTTTTTCTACCGAATAGATTTACAGCTATAATTATCTTGTTCTGTGGAACTGGTAAAAATGATAATGTCATTATAAATTAACAATTAATAATGGATGCTTGAGGATGTGTGTGCACATATTATTTATGTTAGTGATTTATAGAATAGCAATTAAATCCACGCTGTTCCTGTTCTAATTATTTATTTTAATATTTAGTATACGGATTTTGTTTCTTTTTCTTTAAGTATTTATTCAAAAAAATATTTATTGACTACAATTATGAATTAATTAAACAGTCGCAAAGGAAGTAGTAAAAGTAATTTTATTTTATTTAAATTGTTATTTATACATTATCTGTTAGAATAGTTAAAGAAATTACAATAAGAAAACTTTAAAATAAGATAAAACACTGGTATGTTTTTTAAAATGGTAATTGGTGCTATACGATAGTTCGAATTTTCTATTAATCAAACGAGATTTCTACCATTGGAAACTAACTGTCGTTATATGCATTTGTTAAGGTTGATTAATTAACAAGAAAGGTTTTGCAAAAAATATATCTCTTATTATATTCCGATATTATGTCAAAATTAAGAAGTATCAAATCTATGCGAATAACTTAATTATTAGTATTACAAGATCCCACTCAATGAAAGAAAAGTAATTAGCCGGCTAACGGCATACAGTCATGCGCACGAAAATAGCAATTCTAAATTGATACTTATAAATAACATTTACAACGGACAATTTTGATGCAGTCTGAATTGAAATTATTTAAAATCCCTGAATATATATGATTTTCGGTAAAGTACCGAATATGTCGGGAATTATTAAGTTTTTTAGTCATGTGCTGTTATTTGCCTATGCATTAAAATAACAATACCATAGCTGGCGGTAGTAAAGGCAGATGTATTTAGTTCTGTCTGCTGCAGAATAATTCAACAATTTTTTAATCATCCATTTTTTATGTAATATGGGCTGATCAAAACATTGTTCGTCGTAAAAAAGAGCAATTATTCTCGATCTACTTAATAGATGCTAAAGCTACAAGTTTATAAAAAATACGCTCTCGTGTTCTGCGAAAATGACTGCAAACGCTAAGAATTGGAGAAAAGTGAAAGAAAATTGTGGTGGAAAAATGAAATAAAAAGTCCTAGAGAACACAGAAACATTAAGCTTGTGCAAAGAAGATACTGCTCATAAGTTCAAATCCAATTAAAAGTGAGTTACACCTTTGTATACGCACCTCTACTATTAGATGATGATTGATTCAAGGAAAATTGCGTGCAAGAAGGCCTGGGAAGGTACCACATTATTAAATAAAAAGCAATTACAAAGTAAATTGTCGTTTGCTCATGAACATGTACTTACAATAGGACAAAAAAAGAGGCGTAGGTATTGTGGTCTGATAAATCGAAAATAGTTTTATTTAATTTCGCTAAATACCAACAACACGTACGAAGACCACCATTTCAACCCTAGTACACCAAAAAGATGATAAAGTTCAAGTTATGGGGGTGTTTTTTCATAATATGCATAGTCCCTTTACACAGGTAAAAGGCATAATGAATGCTGATGTCTATGTGAACATATTACAAATTGTGCTACTACCATATGCAGAGGAAGGAATACCATTAAGATGGTTGTATATGCTGGATAACACCCCACCACTATTTTCGTGAAATATTATGTTGAAAAAATTAAAAATTTAAAGTTGAAAATAAAAAACCAATAGGTTAAATCCATTGTTACAAAAATACACAGCAGGTCAAAATTCTCACAAAGCATGCGGATTCCGAAGAACAGATTTATACAAAGAAAGGTTCAAAAGTTAGGATCCACATATCGGTAGTAGTAGATTAATTTTCTGTCCGTAATATTGCAGTATTTTGGTAATTCGAAACTGAAGATATTGTATAGATAAAAGTTTTAGGGGTTTTTCGTATGCTATAATATTGGTGTCATTTAAAAATAGTTATCTTTGAAAAAGAAGCTTTTTAAGAACTTTTATTACAATACGTTTCTAAACAGAATAAAGCACATACTCAAAGCAAAAGTCACGATTAGTGATATATAAAAATATCAACAAGCCATGAATAAGTTCAATTTTAAAAGTTTTTCATTTTAAAAACCAGATTATATTAAATTTACATGACAATTTTTTTTTTATTGTTTCAATTTGCATGTGATTTAACCACAATTCGTAAACGATTAGAAGTTTTTATAAAAACTCCTGGATTGATTAAATAAAATAGTCTAGCAAAATAATTATACAATGGATCAAAACAATAAATAATTTTACACACAAACATAATTGCTAATTGTACCCCCTTTTTGAAATGAATAAGAATGTATTCTGTCACCTATTGTGTGCTCGTAGTTGATATTTTTGTTAACTAGGAAAAAAATTTAAATAATAATTAATTACAAAATTGGACTTTTTCATGTCAAATTTTTAAAAAATATTAAATGGAAATACAAATGAATTTCCCAACGCACGTAAAAGATATTTAAGGAAGCGTAAGCTTTATTTTGGGTTTTTCCCCCGTAGTAGGAAAAAAAAAATGGTTCCGAATGCCGAGAGAAGTTGTCCTGCAGATGGACGGATAGCGCATTCCTGAGCGGTGTGAGATACGACCGTCTGGTCAAGGTAGGCCTGGCCACATTCCACAGCCAACTTGACCCTTCTGCTTCACAAGCCCCGCACGGGCTCCTGCTGCTACTCAACTAGTTGCATTATTTCTTGCAAGATAGCTCTTATTTGGTTACCGAATCAAATGTTCCCATGTACCACTTTGGATACTGTTGACTAATAAGACTGTTAAAGAACTCGAGCCATTGTGCCACATCCTTTCTTACCGACAATTCTATTCACATACAAACGAAGACTGATTAATTTCGTGTCATGGATTAATATAAATGACATACAAAACGCATATATCAAATTACTTTATTTTCTTTACATGGACAATAATTTCTTTGTTTCATTGACTTGGCGTCAATCATAAACAATAGAAAAGTTTATTCGATGTCATTCTAAATATTACTAATTTATTTATTTTCATAACTATATATACTTATATATTTAAATTACAGAGGTAAGCATTAAAGAAATACTACTTTTATATAGGTAGGGCTGATGCAAACAATTTAATTTTATTTTCACAGCAGTTAGCAAATACAAAAAAAAAGGAAGATGTAGTCCTTACAATTTATTGGCTAACTTTCATATTCGTATTGAACATTTTTACCCCAATAATAATACAATGAAACTAGTAACAATACCATAAAACTAATAACATTGTAGTTAATAATTTAAGTTTCAACTTAGGATGTTGTTTTATCTATGTTGTTGTTTAGTAATTTTTGCATACGTATTATGTAGTAGCGGTCTGGTCAACATTACTTACTATCTTTTGTGCCTTTTTTCCCATTATGAAAATTTTAATTTGTAGAAATAATAAGAAAAATATCAAAAATTATATTATTTTAATTTTTAAAAAAGATCAATCACTTTCGATTATCATACTATATCTAATAGTTAAAAATATGTTCTTTCGAATATTCTTCTTATTCTGGAGAATTTCAATAAGGAAACGTTGAAGCTATTCTAGTATAGAATAACTCCAAAATACGAACGTTATTTTTTATTGAATTTAACTAATTCAGTAAGCCTTAATATGAGGAAGTAGGTACTGAAGAAAGTTGCCATAAACAAATAAACTAATTGCATAACATATGTGGAAAAAAAGATCGAAACGTGAATGAAAATGAATTTGAAAGTAATTGTAAATGTTTAATATGACTAACAACGAACTTATGATCTATGCATACATACGTAATAATAATGAAATGTAATTGTGTATATTTAAGAGTATTGGATCTTTGTGCCATATTGCATAGTGTTAATAGAGTTAAAATTTAGGCTTACAGCACTGACAAAAGTAAATAACACTCAACTGAATACCACAATGCCCAAGTATCTGAAATAAAAGGTTCAGTGCCACATCAAACTAAATAACATTTATCAGGTCAATACATAAGTTCGTAGCTTTTTTAATGTAGTCAAAATATATTAATACTTTTGTTATAGTGTCTGGGAAAAAGTTCGTGGCTTTTTTTCAGTAAAATTAACGGTCCCCGCATGGCGCGTGGACGAATTCATTTAAACCTTCTGTGGTTTCTGGTCGAAAAACTGAATCAAGTAGTTTTCACAGGCTTCTTTTGAAACCAACTTAATTCCATTGAGAGAGTTCTGCAGAGATCGAAACAGATGATAGTCAGAGGGTGCTATATCCGGACTGTAAGGTGGGTGCATCAAAACTTCCCAACCAAACTCTCTCAATTTTTGACGGGTCATCAAAGAAGTGTGTGGTCGGGCGTTGTCATGATGGAAGACAACACCTTTCCTATTAATCAATTCGGGCCGTTTTCTTTCAATCGCCTGGCGTAATCTCTCTAGTTGTGCACAGTAGAGTTGAGAATCAATCGTCTGACCAGTTGGAAGTAGCTCGTAGTGGACGATTCCCCTCCAGTCCCACCATACACACAGCATCACTTTTTTTGGCGTCAATGTTGGCTTAGCGAACGCTTGTGACGGCTCACCATCCTTTATCCACGATCTTTTACGCTTCCGATTATCGTACGTAATCCATTTTTCATCTCCGGTTATTAAACGTTTCAGAAACGGCTCGATTTCATTCCGTTTCAGCAGCGCATCGCAGATGTTAATTCGGTCCATCATGTTTTTCACGCTCAACTCATGAGGAACCCATACGTCAAGCTTTTTTTGTAACCAGCTTTGTGTAAATGGTTCAAAACAGTTTTGTGGTCAATGCCTAGCTCCATGCCAATATCGACACTGCTGATATGCTTATCTTGTTGGACTTTTTCAAGAATTTCATCAGATTTTTCAGTGATTGGACGACCGGAGCGTGACTCATCTTTCACATTGAAATTTCCAGAACGAAAGCGAGCGAACCATTTCCGCGCAACAGATTTCGATAAAGTACCTTCACCGTACACAGCACAAATTTTATCACAAGCCTGCGCAGCGTTCTTCCCCTTATCATAATAATATTGCAGAATATAGCGAAATTTCTCATTATTCTTCTCCATTTTCAAGTGCGAATAACTTTCCAACCACTGCACCGATTACAATGTTTCTACGCTCAAACTAACGTTCGGAAGGTCATCTAAAAAACGAGCCCTCGGTGGTGTCGCTGTGACTTGTTGTTCTTTAGTTATCGGCAACCAATGCCATCTATCGGGAAAAACGCCACGATTTCTGAGGAATATAAAATACTAAAAAAAGGGGGCATCTTAGTATTATAAAAACCTCAGATCTTTTTGAGGAATATAAAATATTAAAAAAGTGGACACTCTACAAAACACTATAGTTATCTATCTAAATACTTTGGGGAAAAAATGCTGTATATTACAACTGCTTAGGCTACTTTAAATGACCAGAACTATCAAAAATCATCAAAAATCTTAACTAAATGCTTATAAATAATAGTGCCAATAACTATAGACGTGCCAATATTTGTATGTGTGACCTTGTATCAGAAAATTATGACACTATGGAATTATATGTACTTTAATATTAGTATAATGAAAATCTGGATGGCTTTTTTTAAACAAAATTCTGTATTATTTTGTTTATTAAATTATAGTCACAACAACTAACTGTAATATTAGAACATAGATTTTTTCCTTATTTAGTTACAATTTATAATGGCCGTTTATAAAGTTTTGTTCTATATAGAATCTTATGTACTGTATTAACATATTAGAAGATGATACCTGCCAAGCGACTAATACTGAATCTCAATAAGTTTTGTAGAGGAAAGAGCACTGGCACCCCGCAAGGGCTAACTGGACGTGTGATGTAGGAGAGGGAGGTGATAAAGATGAGGCGCCAGTGCTCGCTTCGAACGAGACCAAAAAGGGCCCCCAAGTGTGGAGTAAATAATTTGAACGTGAGAGGTTATAAAGAGGGTGATCGCGCTGCCCGCTACGGGCCTGAGGGCACTTGTTGATGTAGGCTTCCCTTTGTGATCTTTTCAGGTTATTTCATACATACTTAATCAAGTCACTTAACGATTTACCATAATATGTGGTGTTTTAGACGTTCTTAAATGCTGACAATATTATATTAGTATGTAAATACGTATAATTGGGAATATTAAATACCTTAAAATATATCATTACTAATGATATATTTTTATGTAGATAATTCACTTATGAAGTTTTAGTATTAAACAGTTTATAATATTCAACTAATACCAACAGTAAAAAAAAATCATGATAACTATAGAGGCCCCCCTCTATAGTTATTTATTATTATTTAGTAAAAGTAATTAGTTTAAAATATTAACTAAAATTAGCTGTTAAAACTTGGTTACTAATAACTTAATTATAAACTAATCGTTGTAATATTCATATGATTACATATGCCATGTTCGCAACACATTATAATTGAATTTTAAAGTGGGTGCGGTATATATTTAAGTATATAAATGAACTTTATGGGATAGGAAAACTATATCTGTAAATAGCAGGTAATTAGGAAAATCTGGTTTTGTTTACAAAAGTCCTATTTAACGTCTTACAAAGAATCATTGTGGATTTTTGTAAGTGAATTTCCTATATGGTTACATAATCTTCTTATTTCCAATGAAGCATATTCTGGAATTTGCGTCATTTAAACAATCTATAAAAAAAAAAGTCAAATAATTTGTGTTTCCAGAAATTCCATCCTCATTATAAATTAATTTGTATC
>JAVIWB010000545.1:0-164230 GCA_031893035.1 Dermolepida albohirtum | reverse complement strand
ATCGGATACTCCAACCATTTCGGGAGTTGTTTCTTCTTTAGTCGAGCGTCTTTTCGAGTACAATTTGTTCAACTTTTTGGATAAGTGCTGACGTGGTCACCTCAATGCTCCTGCCCGGCCTCGGGTCGTCTTCAAGGGATTCCCTCCCTTGTTTAAATAAGCTATGCCACTTGTACACCATGGTTTTTCCTGGACAAGAGTCGCCGTAAACCAATGACATCTCATTCATTATGGTCGCGACTGATTTTCCTTGCCTGGTAAGGAACTTTATAACGGCACGATATTCGATTTTTTCCATATTTCACTTTTCTCTCCTGATTATGTTACTTGGTTGACGATAGCTCAAAGACTAACTGTCTAATAACAATGAAACTTCGTATTTATACTAATCATGTGTCGCTGCACAGGCCACGCCCCCAATGCGCCTACTCACCCCTCTACAACCCGCTCATTCCGCGAATATAAAAACGCTCCCTCGTACATTACATATTTCACATTTCATTAAATCTAAATTATTGCTTATATTATCTATTTTCATCCTCTTTCCTTTACATGAAGTCAACATGTGTCGACTTGTATTATCTCTGCGAGTAAATTCTTTTCCACAATATTCACATTCAAACATTTTTGATGATACTCAATGAATATAGCCCAAGTTGAAACTACACTGTTAAAACGCAAGGTTGAACTGCTACTCAAATGAAACAAACATCTCCTTATAAACCTCCTGTCGTAGAGCAGGTATCTTTATTCAAACCTGCCACCTCCTCTCATCAAAGATAATAACAAACGTGCCTCGCCGAATTGCTATGGAGCCAGTATTTTCAGTCAAACTTCTACTGAAGGTTAAATGAATGAATAATCTTTAAATTGAAACTTAATAATTTTTCTAAATAATAATTACTTCAACATATTATTTACATATATACATTTAATAAATTAATACTACTCCAAATCATTAACATAATCTTCTGTTGTTAATATAATTGTTTCGGCATCGAAGTCAATGTCATTATAAATGTCTTCTACAATAATTTCTATTACATCTTCGTATTTCGTTTTATCCCCCTCGTGGTCTATATCTTCATCATCCACTTTTTCGATCATTTCTAATACATCATCATTACTTTCTTCTTCATATTCTGTATTATCTTCCATATCAATAATGCTTTCTATCATACTAAGTTCCAGAACATCACCATCATCATCACTATCCTCTATTCCAATCATTTCTAAAGCGTAAATTCTATCTAATAATTCGAAATTATGTTCCTTTCTTAATACAACACCCATTTTCACTTATATCACTAACTTAAACTGTTATAGAAATAAAACCAGCACCGGTTTATAAACTTCTTATCGAAAAGCGATTACCTTAATTTATACATAGAAACGACCTTGACATTGAATTGACCTCGACCTTGAAATAACCTTGACATTGAAACGACCTCGACCTCGAAGCGCCCTTGACAATAAAGTGACCTTGACATTGATGTGACCTTGACATTGAAACGACCGTGACTTTGAAGTGACCTTGACATTGGAACGACCTCGACATTGAAATGACATTGACATTGAAACTTCCTCGGGCTCAGCCGATTCTAGAACCTCCTCGCTGACCTTGAATGTCCCAACATGCATTGTGATCAAGGTCAATGAGGAGGTTCGAGAATCGAATAGAGTCCCTCTACTGTGGTTAGATATCTTTTGTTGTAATTGCACGGATTCAAACTTTCTGCCAATAGAGTTTGCCAATGCCCGTTGGGGATTCAAAAGGATAGATTATTACTATTATTATTGTTATTACTAAAGTGTAGTATTCTATTGCTTAGCAACATCTGTGTTGCTCCTTTAAATATATTAACCAGACCTATCACAATCAAAAATGAGTGAAAATCTATCCTTAAAAATCACCACCGCTTTCATTATAGCTAGTTAATTAGAGATACGTACTGTTTATTAAATAAATTTGCTAATTTTTATTTATTAGCTCTTCGTGCTACAATGCATTTTTCAATATAATCTATAATTTATTTCTTGTGTCAAGCAGACATAAATTGCAGATTCTAAAATTACTAACATATTCATACTTTTTAAAAATCGTATTGTTATATTAGTGTTTCAATCATAAAAGTAATTCAGTGGATTCGATAAACTTAAACATGCAGTAACAATTATAGTTTATTTTCTCTGAATATATTACAAATTTGTAACATTTTATAGTCCTTTTTACTGTACTAATAATTTTTTGCCAAAGTTCTAAGACCAACAGAGAAATAGACGCGAATGGGTGATGGAATAAAGAGACCAGGGACTTGATTAATGGTATGATATTGGTTAGTTCACTCTCAGACCAGAATCCATTATGTGATGACCATTAGTGTCAGTGCATTATATAACGTTTCTTGGTGCTAATGAAAAATTCATGTCTTATAAATAAAATATACCTATGTAGTAAATTTATTACAAATAATCAAATAATATTTTGCGAATCGTGTATTGCATATGAATTATAGCATATTTTAATTTTTATTGACCCAAATGCATAGAGCAAGGGATATGAGCTACCATTTTGTATTTTCCCGACATGCGTCACATTTACGTTCGAAATACAAAGGAAATTGTATTTCTGATAGACATTTTATATTAGCTATGCATTTTTCTTGAAGGTAATATTGTACGGAATTCTATTATTTCTAGAACAAACTGAAATAAGATAGAAATATGGGCTACTAAGAAATTTATATTTATTTTAAATGTTCATTATAAATCGGAATTTAAAATAGAAACAAGAAACAAAAGAAACAAATAAGGAATACTTTCTAAGAACAAGTCGCAAACATATTGCTTCTTTTCAGCCCCAGCACGCCCACGTATTGTACACGAAACATTGAACTCCCTTCTTTGGTCTTCTGAAAACCTTGAATCACAAAACATGCATTGCACATCCGCGTCATCGGGTTTTGGATTACCAAAGAGTTGATGCAAATCCAAATCGTCATCAGCTGGTGAAAATTCAATTTCGGAAACACTTTCAAAAGAATCGCTGTTTTCTTTATTGACTCCTGAAGAGTGCTTTCAAAGTTGATTCTAAATTTGTCTTTATATTTTTTTAGTATTATTTGCTTTGTTGTTTAAATTTTTAGAAATCTTAACTATTAACTACGAGTATAATAGATATTTAATACGCTCATGAAGTTTTTATATAAAATTTGTACGTTGAGTGAGGTGTAATTTTCTCTTGTAAGACTATACTTAGATTGCGTATGTTACTGTAGAGATCGTCGAGGATTAATAACACAAGAGACACTTTGATTGGCTTTACTTTTTTAATTAAATATATAAACTATTCAGGAAATGAACTGTATAGAATCCACCTACTTGGATGGACACCCAATATAGAACCTGGAGATGTGTTGTACTTTTCATAAATTGTAAATTTATATTTTTTCTAGAAAATATAACCACTGTACTCATATATACAATTACTGCTATTAAAGGACCTCTCGGTAGATGTCGGTGTTGCTATCTGCCTTTTTCCTTTCCATCCAATAACATACCATATGCTACTTTATTTTGCACTACTGTTCGTCTACATTATATACACGACCAGTTGGAAACTTGTACCTATTATATGCCTCGTCCAAATGTTGCAAAAAGTGCTACAATATATTTTCTTTGTTAGATCCCTTTGCTCTTGCAAACAATGTTTTCGTAAGGCGCCTACCGGAGAAGTGTGTATGTCTCTCTAAGAAAAGATCAAGCCAGTCTTTTAAATTATTTTCGACCACCAAAATATATGAAAGTTGCTTCAGATTTTTACGAATTATACTATAAAATTTAACTTCCATTAACGGGATATATTCTACTAATTCGTTTTCTAATTTAGTACAGGAAATTGTGACTACCCAATTTAATCAGTGTTGCTTCACCAAGACTTACAGTGTCATACTTTCTAAACATTAACTAGTAAGTACATAAGGTTTTAGCTGCTTTCAGTATACTCATAATTTTCTGCCAGACTGCTTCCATAACTTGCTTAATGTATTGAACAACCCATGCTTTTCTTTTCATAACTTTTTCTATTGCATTCTGTAAAAAATTATAATTTGACTTATGCTTGTAATATGGGCTAACCCATATTTGTGTCACAGTACTAACATGCATTAGAATATAACCTATAAAATTTCAGATCAAAGAGACTAAAAAATGCTAAAATAATAAAATTTCGCTACCAAATAATGAAAAACTGGTGTTTAACTTTCTATTAATTCAAACAAACTCAACATACCTTAAGCATCCCGACTTTCAGTGGAATATAAATTCTTACTTCCGAAGTTCTCAGTTGACAAGAAAACAATTAACAGCCAACATTAGTTTGGTGTTTACCAAATTTACCAATGTTATAGATTTCTATATTACATTGGTGCTCTCGTAATTACAAAACTATAAAAACTATAAAAATATTACATCTCCTCTATTAATTTAGAAGAAACTAAATCAAAAAAAACGTATATCCTGTTATCCCATAAACAAAGAGCTTCTGAAGTATATTTGTATAAATCATGGAGATTGTTTCTGAAAGAACTAATTTTGTATAGTTTAGGTAACGAATAAACAAAGTTGGAAAAGTTGTTGATATTCACGTATTTTTTTTTAATAAATTTAATTTTAGTAGCTTTCTCTATCAAGATTACGCTATGAAGGTACAATTCACATTAAACAATTCTATCACGTTAAAATATTCAAATTGCCCGAACTCGATAATACCATTGTCAGTGTTATAGGTCCAGTTGTCAACTATTATTTTATTTTGCAGCATATCTTCTGAATTCGTAAGTTTCTTTACCTTTTGTATTGATTTACGCACTAGAAATTAATAGGATAGTTTTTTTTCGAAACGAAATTATCTTGCACGCGTTTTGTTAAACAACTTATTTATTGCTTTATAGCAGAGTAGCAAAAGTTAGTTATTATAAAATTCCAACAGATGTCATTCTGTAACAACAAATAGTACGTACCCAGTATGACTGAAAATGGCACCTTGACCATGGAAACTGAATAAGATAAGAACAAGTCATCATTTACTACATAGCGTGTATATCACCAAATGTTGAAAGTGAATAATTAACTTTATTTCATAAAGCCTAGTTCATTTGTTTCGTCTATTATCATCTTTGCAGTGTGAAATGGAATAAAATATCTTATCAAAAAATTAAGTTATGTATCTAATTGATATACAATTTAATTTTCTAAGTTCAACTCTCATACAAATATATTATATCGCCGTCCCAAAGAGAATGGTTTAAAGAAACAAAAACATAAATTTCGATAAAAATTATAATATTTTCTTTGTTTGATATAATTTCGTGATGACACTTTTTTCGGTGATCGTTTTAATTTGATCAGACTGATAATTTATCAGTCTGATTCTCTCTATCTTCTCTAAGTCAATGATTTTTCAAAAATTTCTGTTCGCGATAAGCGATTTTACACTTAGAGCTCTTGCGTAGCACTTTTACTTGTTTTAATACATAACTTAATGTTGGTCCTTTACTCTTTATTTATCAGGAAGAGACATCTATGGAACGAATATATATACATCAAGGTTTGATTTGAAGTGAAGTTGGAAAAAATGGATTGACAAACAAGGTAGAAAAAATGAATTTATGAAAACCATTTGAGATAGTATTTGCATTTAATAAATACATTTTTCGTGCTTTGTTTATCAACCTATACTTCTCCGCTTTCTTCTTCCTTTCTTCTTTTCTACTTGTTCTTTCTTTTCAATTTCGCCCTTTTGTTTTTACATAGTTTGCTTCACATATGTCTTCGTATGTTAGACGTTTGGTCAATAAAGATCAAATTTTGCATCGAATTTATTACTAATAGGCTAATTCATTTCTTCTGTTAATAATAAAAACACAAAAACTAATACTCTACCAACAATTGAATACCCTCTCGAAACACTTATGTGCACACAATAATTCTACTTGCATTCACGATGTCTTTCTCCTAACAAAAGGACCGCGGATAAAAGAAATCAATCATACAGAGTATAATAGCCCGTTAATCCCACTAGACCAAGTAAAGTAGTATAAATTATGCATATTTATAATAACAATAAAATAAGACTTTCGTCATAAGTATCTGGACTAACTGAATAACTAAGTATTGTATTTTTTAATTTTACTAAATATTATGTCGTACAAGAAAAGGAAAACTTGAATAAACATAAAGGCTGTTTCAAATTGCGCGGGTTTTTTTAAGAATAAATAAAATATAGATGACGCACTGAATTTGTTTGGGTATGTGGGCATTTAAAAAGTGGGATGTATGACATTTATAAAACCGTACACTGTACAACAACGCGTTCAAATTGTTGAGTTATTTTATGAAAATCAGCGTTCTGTGAAAAGAGCTTTTAGAAAATTACGGGAATTTTATGGTTTACATAATCGTCCGTCTGAGAGCGTTATTAGTCGAATTATTAAAAAATCTCAAGAGACCATTTCCGTGGAAGATGAAAAAAGTTAAAAATACAGTCGAAGTGGTCGTTCACAAGAAAATATTGGTTTGGTGCGTGAAAGTGTTGCTGAAGATCCTGAAATGTCCATTAGACGACGTTCACAACAACTTGGACTTAGTCGATCAACAACATGGCGTATTTTACACAAGGATTTAGCTCTGAAGGCATATAAGGTTCAAATAACATAGGAACTGAAGCCATTAGATCATTTAAAACGTCGTTCATTTGTCAATTTCATCAATGAATAACCAGCTGATTTTTTTCAAAAAATAATGTTTTCCGATGAGGTACATTTTGAACTTGGTGGCTATGTTAATAAACAAAATTGCCGTATCTGGGGTGAGGAAAATCCACGAATTATTCATGAGAAACCTATGCATCCTAAACGAGTTACTGTTTGGTGTGCATTATGGCCAGGTGGTGTACTTGGACCTTACATCTTTGACAATGCTACTGGTGAAAACTGTCAATGGTGATCGATATCGTCGGATGATAACCGAATTTTTGTGGCTTGAATTAATGAATACTGATCTAGAGGATATGTGGTTTTAAAAGGATGGCGCTACACCTCACTTTGCCACGAATCAATTGATTTATTGAGAGAAAAATTTCCTATAGGTGTAATCTTAAGAAACGGTGATGTTAATTGGCCACCAACATCATGTGATTTGACACCGTTAGACTATTTTCTTTGGAGTTATGTGAAAAGTCATGTTTATAAAAACAATCCACAATCAATGCCTGCTTCGAAAGATGAAATTATTCGTGTGATTGGTGAGATAGAGATTCAATTATGTGTGTCATTGAAAATTTTAACAAAAGATTGGACGTCTGTGGAGCTACAAAAATAGGTCATTTGGCAGATATTATTTTTCGCATATAAATGTCATAACTGATACTTCAATTACCAATAAAAATTTTTTGAAAGCGAATGCAAATTATGGGTTTTATTTATTCTTTAAAGAAACCGCGAAATTTGAAACACCTTTAGATGTGATTAATGTTAACGAAAAGAATTTTAGCCTCATCTATGCTTATATTTAAAATGTAACAAGATTTTCTTAAATACATAAAGTGCAAATCTACTTCCACTCTTAAATGTAAAACATACAAAAAATTAAAAACTTGTCTATCTCTTCACATTTATCGCAATATTTAAATCGCAATTACTTTAACATCAAAATTTGATAAAATTTAAAATATTTTCTTCACAGCATTGAACACATATTACAGGTTTATTCGAATTTAATGTTTGATGTTTTAATTAGTTTCTATCGATCACCTGTAAAGTTTATATCTGGTAGCAACTGAAAAAAATGAGTGCAGTTTAGTTAATTCGGTTCTTCACAGTGTAGTACTGATTGGTTCAACGGAAGAGGAATTGAAACAGACCATGTCCCTCACAATTCCTCGACGCATTAAAGGTCCACTTGATTGCGACCGTATTTCTTCCCTAGGGGGAGGGGGCGACCGTTTTCATTAAGCACCCCACCAATGCGGTTAAACGTAAGCTATTGTCGAACCCGAAACTTCCAATTGAGTCTATGGCCATTCCTTAATAACAGGTAATCCATTTGAGTCTAACTGTATCACAGTTTCTTATATTAAACGAGAAAGTTATTTACTGTTATCTTTACTACTTTCAATATGAAATATATAATTTCGTAAATATTGGTTTGCTTTTTTTTGTTTTGTAGGGATATTGAAATTTAGTCGAGTATAATATTTCTGATTAAATTATTTTTATTGCTTTACAACGAATGAATTATCAATGCACTAAAAAATTACTTATGCAACAGTGACAATGTCTTACTTGTCATTGCTGAACTTACTCAAATTCCATATATTTAATAACGGTTTAGAATGTTAAGAAAGCATTACAAGTCATAATCATGTTCAAATTTAAAATTGAATTTAAACAACAAAATGTTCAACAATTTCTTCCCGGAATGTATATAAACGTAGGTACGTAGTAATACTATATCAATAATGTTTTGTAAAAGATTTTCACACAATTCGTTCTTGTTTCCTTTACTATTGTTAACCACTCTTATATGTTTACGTTTTGACTTACTTCAGGGTCTCTCCTTCCATGTTGGTGTTATATTTTGTCTTGTTTATTCCCACTATAGTAGCTTTTGTCTTTTATTTGCTTGTTTTGCGATAATCGCCATATCGCCTACAACATCACCTACATAGCTTCAACATCTGTATTATCTTCATTCTCCAGAATCCCACATACATCCTCAACTTTTGCTAAAAGTTTTTTGTCACCTTATCCAGTACTACATTGAATGTATTGAGTATAAAGCTTGCGTATGTCCCTATCGCAATCTCATTGAATAATAGAATTTATCTGACTTTCTATTTCTTACTTCTTCTCTTGACGTTTTGATAAATTCCTCGCTACATTCTCTTTTTTGAAGTTTTAGAATTTAGAATGTTTATTCAATTTTCCAAATGTCATCTCTTACTCTCTCGCTAAAAGCTTTTCTCATGTTTAGATAGATAGATAAATTAGACGAGGTGGCCACAGAATCTATTCCACTGTAGCCTTTTTAGGTTTACTGTGGTCCTCAAGTGTCACTGGAGTCCTTTTGTTGCAATTTTTTTAGCAACGATTGAAGATGACCAACTATAAAGCAAATATATGGGTTTGCCATTTCGATTACGTAGACATACATATTTAACTAAAGCCATCTATTAGGGAATCCACAATTACTTTGTTGCCAACTCAACAGGAGCATGAAATCAAAACAGAATTATTTAAAAATAGTATTGGTAAACAATATGTCTGCCGCCTTGTAAATGATGAACTCCACCTCAAATATACATATAAGTTAGTAAAACATGAATCATAAAGTTTAAAGTTTTAGGCAGATGTTTCCCAGTGAATTATAGAGCTGACTTATCCATAAAAGAAAAGGGACTGTGAATTCATATTCCTAATTAGCAATAAAATACGATATAGTGAAATGAATAAAATGGCAGCTCATTGAGTTTATGCGTATGATAACGACTCCAGGCAAACGGCACGAAAGGTTAAATATTGAATTCAAAATAATATTAATACAATATTATGGCCTGCTTAGAGCTTCGACTTTAATCCCGCTGAAAATTGACGCCTTGCTAATAGAAAATATTCGAAATTGTAAATCATTAAATGTGATATAATTACAGGAAGAACTTAGTTTTCTATACTGGTGGAGAGATATCGAAATATAATTTTAAACTCCATAGAGCGAAAACTGTTTTCAAAGATAAATATTACACTACGAAGCATTAATGTAATAAAGATATAACTTCATTATTGACATTATTTTCACTAGAATCTATGTATTTATTTAATGTTAGTGCTATTACTTTTCCTACTGAGAAATTATTATTTATTTTTGCTAGTTGCTTAAACCTAAACGAGTTTTTACACATTCGCGTATAAGACCTGTTGGCCCCTCTCTATCCTTCACTTTGACTTTGGTCTCCTATTTTACGTTTCCTTCCTTCGCTGCATTTCTAAATATGCATGTCCTTCTCGCGCTTCCTCTTTCCTATTTTTCTGTAGTATTGCTTCGTATGTCCTCCTAACTGTTCTATTTCCTTACATTCTCATTACGTATATTCTCATTAAGTACATTCTCATTACGTTCGCCTCAATTGTTCCTCTTCATTTATATGTTGAATTGGCTTTATTTTCAACTGTTCCTTAAAGATAGTGTTTCGTAGTTTGTCTCTTCTTATTTTGCTTTCTTTAGTTTTGACGAACGTTATTTCGATGGATTTTGTTCTTTGTTTGTATGTTAAAGTCTATCTTGTTGAACCAAATATCAAAACTTAAGTGCTATTCTCTTAAATATTGTATTTCTGCTTTTAGTTGTCATATAAGTATATATATATATATATATATATAAAAGTATATATATACATATACTTATGTTCAATGTCAGGACACCAAGTGTCTTCGTCAGGATTGTTCTTCAATCTGATGCGACACCCGGAAGAACAAACACACACATACACTCGCATATATATGTATATATATATATATATATATATAACTTTACCTACCACTGACGCTAGTACAATAGTTTTTCGGTTTTGTGTTTTAGTATATAATATGGCAAATCACATTTTAATGATTTTTAAAAATTTTTTAAATTAATTTAGTTTTTGTAAGAAAAAGATATTAATTAGGAGCATGATTAGGATATTGTACATGTTATTATTTCAGAACTCCTGATGAAGCTATAAATTTATAGCGAAATATAGAGGATAAAACAAAGGATTGGTTTTTCATTTTCCTTACATTGACCGAATACCCGACGAACTTTATTAATATATATATATATATATACAATATATATATACATATATCAGTTTTGCTTAATTATAGCAACAGAATTGAATTACTCTTATCAATTAAAATAGCTGTTTCTCTTAAATATACAGTTGATAGGCTTTTAATTTCTAAATAGTCCATTAAAACTTGATTATTCCAATAAAATTGATAATTTCGTATCTCTATTCCCCGTTTCGTTTATTAAGAGAATAAGAATAAGATAAGGCATTTCGTATATAATGATGTGACAGAGAGGCTCTAATTTTTATCGGTTTATATTTCAATAAAGAAAAGGTCCGGCTATTAGGCTTTAGTTTCACGTATTTGCCGTATTTAGTATGGACATAGCGTATATACCTCAAGTGAAATGAAACGTAGAAACATCTTACTTTTATCAACAGAGAAATTCTTAATGAATTCTGGTAGTTAAAAAAGTTTGCAGCATTCGAGCATTGAGTTTGCTGCAGCGAATAATAATGCATGGCTTGAGGCTGAGGGTCAAAGTTCATCTCCGAACCACAAGGGTCTACTGTCCTATACTTCTATGCCGAACAACTAAAATCACGTGAATTGGATTCACAATTGAATCAGTTGCATTGCTGTGGTTAATGTCTTACAATATAAACAAACTAATAAGTACTTATTTTTACTTGCCTTTTTTTCCTAATTTTTACAAAGTTATACTTATGTATTATTAAAATTTTATTAGACAATATTTAAAAAAGAATCTGAATTGATAAAGAATAAACAAAATGAAAGATCGTATTATGAGAATCCAAAGTAGATCGATTACGTAGAATAGGTTTAAATATTTATTTTTCGATCAAAATAACTTCTAAGTCTCTTTGTTCTTCTGCTAATATTGCGCAACTTTTGCCGTATATTGAATGTGCACGATAGTAAAAAAACATTCAAACAAAAGAGAAATGGTACAACAAAATCAGATCCTGGAAACTCTAGATAGAAGATATAGATCTTCAAATGCCTTCAACAACTGCGACACTAAATTATCACTAGAGATGGTTGGTTTTGCGAGTTCAGTTTACCTGAGGTTAAGCGGGATGATTTTATTTCTAGATATATCACGCAATTACGGATTAGTTCACTTGAACTGCTTCTAGAGCGTGTATCGCGTGTTCAACCAATGGTACATAGGTGAGCGAAAATATTACATTTATGAAAAGACAAGTTACAAGGGATACAAAGAATACATAGGATACAAGGATATATCAAATTATTTAATATGTACATATATATCCTAATTTAATACACAGTGGCAGTTCAGTAAAATTTATTCCTGCAATGCGAACTTAAGTGTTTGTTATAATGTTATATCATTTTTTAAATGTTTTCTGTCCCGCTAATTCCACATGCCATTTGCAAACTCATTCTTCGTAAGCCATTAAATTCACATTGCAAACATCACATTTTACGAAACTACTAGGGTATATTAAATCAACATTCAGATACACTTATGTATATTATCTGTATCTTAATTTAATATACTGTGGTAGTTTCGTAAAATATTACATTGTAAGCATCATATTTTTTATTTTACGAAACTAGCACTGTTTATTAAATCGGAATGTATTAAGTTGTTTCAATAAGTTTTGTCGTTCGATAAGATTTTCTTTAACAAATCCTGTGTGGGGTTTCTTTTTATTACAATCTGGTCATTTCTTGACCAATGAGCAATTTTTGTCTAACATAATTTACTAATGTAAGAAAAGATAATTAAACAAAGGTATACTCAACAGTGTCCAAAGTGTTTTACTAATCCAGCACATAAGTTAACGTGTACACTTCCCCGCCTTACTTTTGCACTCATTAAACTAACTCAAATGGTTTAGTTCTTTAACTCCTTTTTATATCTGCATTTTCCAGGAGTTGAAAGGCTTCGGGATTTACGTGCTGATGAAGTAGTTGTTCATGACTTTGAGCATACTTTTTGATGACGCTACCGACAGTTTGTACATGCAAATCCTCATGTAAATTGTCATTCCGTGTGCATCAGGGTGCATCGACAATACCACGAAGTACTATTTTCTGGAATCTTTGTATAATATTTCTATTGCTTTTACTTGAATACCATAAGTCCAAACTGGTTTAAGGACTTGTTGATAAAGCAAGAGCTTGTTGCAGACTGATAGGGTTGAATACTGACCCATTAACCAATACATCTTTCTCTATTTAAGCTTAAGTTCTTCTTGATTTTTCTTTACATGCGGCTTCCATCTAAATCTGGCATCTAGAGCTATTCCCAGATATTTAGCTGTATTTTCATATGGAATAACTTTTTGATTAATATAAACTAGCTTGTTCTCAATTCTATTATTGGTAAAGTCAAATGCACTGACTTCGTCTCATTAAGTTTTATCCGCCATTTTCTTGTTCAATTGTGTACTTCAGCTATAACAATTTATAGCTTTTCTGTTAACTCAGTATTGTTATTACCAATGGCCATGATTGCGGTATCTTCAGCAAATGTGGTACCGACATTTTGTTCGGACGTTTGCAAGTCACTAGTGTATAGGAGATATAGGAATGGTCCCAATACACTCCCGTGTGGCACTCCTGCGTGGATTTTCTTTAGATCAGAGTAAGCGTCTTCTTGCTTAATCCTGAAATACCTTTCTGACATATACGATTCAAGAATTTTTTAATGCCGGACAGGGAAAAGTAATTTAATCTTGTGATACAATCCTTCTTGCCAAACTTCATCGAATGCTTGAGCGGCATCCAAAAATATTGTTGAGCAAAATTTCTTTTCTTCTAATGATTTTTCAATTTTATTAGTAATTCGATGAATCTGTTCAATCATAGAATGACGATTCCGGAAACCAAATTGATGATCCGGAATAAGATGTTTTTCTCGGTTCTAGATTTTAATCTTTTTAACAAAAGTTTCCCAAACAATTGTGAAATAATCGGTAATAGGAATATTGGTCGATATGACGATATTTCATGGGCAGGTTTGCCGGGTTTTAAAATCATGATGACTTCAACCACTTTCCACAATTGAGTTACATCTTCAGACGGAATGATGCGTTGATAAGATTAGTAAGCTTTACCAAGGATTTTCTAGAAAGTTCTTTTAGTATTTGCCCAGCAATGAGGTCCAAACCGGGGGCTTTTTTGTGTTAATGTTTATTTTAATTTTCTTTTTAACTTCAGCCAGTGTAGTTAATGGAATTTCATTTCTGTCTTGGCAAATAACATTTAGTAGTACTTAATCTTTTTCAAACCAAATTGGCTAGAAAGATGTTTTCTATTTTCTTTCGATCTTATATGTTTTCTAAGTGTTCTGCTTGGTGCTTTTTGTTCACTACTTCTAGACCAACTACCATCCATGTTCCTGACAGGAAGTGTTTGCCTCATTGGTCTTTTGAAATTTTTCGTGGTTTCCCAAAGTGAATATTCGGTGCTGACATCATTTGTAAGGTATCTTAGAAACTTACTTATGGTGTCATTCTTTAGCTTCTTGATTTCTTTCTTTAGTTGTAAGGTAAGCTTATTTAATCTACTTTTACTTTAGCTGCTCTAGACTGGTGTCACTTTTTCCACACTTTTCTTTTTTATAATACCAAGCCTAGAATTTCTTTACGATAATTGTTGCCTTTTCATCTTTTTTTATTTCAGGTCTATTTTCCTATGCTGACTGCTAGATATCATTAACAAATTTTTCTATTTCGTAGTCCAATAGTTCTTCTGTTTGCAGTGGTACGTTCAACTGATTTCTTTCTTCTAATGTCATGTGAAATTCTCCCAGTCAGTTGTATTATTCACTAATACAGGGTTGTAGGGTTTCTGAATGATGTTTTTACTTTGAGCTAAAATAATTAGTGAATGATCCGAATTAAACTCCAAGTAATTTTCTATTTACATATACATAGTTGATACATATAGCAAGATAGCAAGATATAGTAAAAGTCTATTAAGTTAGGAATTTTAACTCGATCTGTAGGGCAATACGTGGGTTTTCCCGTTGATACAGCCTCACATTCGTACTCATTCATTACTTTTAACAGTTCTTTACATTTTATAATAAGCCTCGATCCCCAAAATGTGTTTCGCGTTATAGGCACCCCGAATAATAAATCGTTTTCCTATAGTTTTAAATAATTCAATGTATTCAGCTTTGATCTTTTGCTTTGGATAACTGTGCAGACCGGCTGCAGTAAGATTGTACTTTTTGATCCTTGTATTCACAGATGTTACTTGAATACCTTCCGTTTCGAATTTGGTTCCTTCATTATGGTAGAGATTATCTTTGACTATTACTGTGCTTCCACCTTTAGCTGAATTTTCGGAGTGAATTGTGTGAATGACCTTATATCCTCTAAATTTGGTAAAGGATTATTTTGTGAAGTGCGCCTCAGAAACTAAGCACACATTTTGTTCATTTTTGGTTCATATCTATTATTACTTGCAGCTCTTGTTGGTTTTGTCGTAGTCACTTAGCATTTCACGTCATGACTTTAAATGTGCTGGCTTTATTCTAATATATGGCTCCTCGGGTGCCATATTCAGGGATAGTTAATCGTTCTTCGATTTTGTTGAGTGACTGTTCTTCCTTAATTAATTTATCCATTATAACTTATTTCAATAGTTAAAAGTTGATTATTATTTGGTTCAGCATTTTGTTTAGCTTTACTGCTTGAGAATAAGTCACGTTAGTGTTTACCCTCGAGGGTTTTTGCAGCTGTCTTTTATTAGTAGTTTTCTAATATCTATTTCTCTTTTCATTGACTGCTTTGAAGAGCTTGTTTTTTTTGTAAGATTCGTTTTAATTTTTTGCAATTTCTTAGCTATCCTACATCCCCGATAGCTAGCCAGATGAGGCTCTCCACAATGCTGCTTTTTCACAATTTTTTATGTGATGTTTTCCGATGCATTTAACACACCTCTGTTGCTTAGCACAATATCGTTGTGTGTAACTTTGATATCTTAATTGGTTCTATGTTTACTTTGATATCCAATATATTTCTGATCTGATATGTTTTTTCTATGTTTTCATCATGTCTAAATTTTAATACGAACATATGTATTTAACGGTTCTTTATTCTTCCATTTTAGGTTACTTACTGTTTTTAATATTTTAGAACTTTTATTTTTCGTGTGTCGCATTTATGATGCAAATTTTTGGCCATTATCTTGATTGATCTCCCTTGTGTGTTCTCGTAAGTGTGCCATTGCAAGTTGAGGTTACCTAATATATCTACCATAGATTTAAAGCTATCACTATCTTGTACATATATTTTAATATTTTGTTTATTTATAATCTTAATTCGAAATCCCATCATCGCTTCACTAATTTTATCATGTAATTCATTGAAGCTTTCAATGCCAGCTACTACTATTGGTGACGGTTGCTTTGGTTTAGGTATTTTAATCTGGAATTCATTAGAGACAATCTCTTCCTTTTGTGGTAGCGTTAGCGAAGTATCCATTTTGTGGTGGTGTTAGCGAATTAGCATTTTCCTCTTCTAGTTATTTGATTCCTTTCGCTCTGATCCATTCTGTCTCATTTGCCAGTTCTTCCTCATTTCTATGATATTCTATTGTTTCGCCTTCTTTTGATTTGTTGCCGTTTTTTTCAAGCTGCAAATATTTTCTTCGTAACTTTACTAATTTTCCCTGTAACTGTTTAAATTCATTCTGAATCTGTTTGGTTTTGCTCATCACTTCATTTCTTTCATTTTCAGCTTTTTTTCATTCATTATACAAGATCTGTTCATTTTGCGATCTCGCATAATTTTCTTGAAACAGTTAATTGTTTCTTTAAATTAATACTGCCTCTATTGATGTGGTCGGTGTCATTGGCTGGATATTGGCTGTCATTTATTTTATTTGTTCTCTTTATTTCACTTTTTTCCACTTTTTTGTTTATAAAACATTGTTTACAAAACACTTTTCTTCCGTGTTTTTTACAAATACAAATTGATAGCCTAGTTACAGCAATGGATATACAATATTTGAATTTGAATTTTTGCGCGTCTTAGTTACAGGCTCAGTTTTGCTTTTTAAAATTGCCACCTAGCTTGAAGTCATGAATTGTTCTTGTTCTTCAGTTGAGTTCCTCCGAAGTATTCTGAAACGAGTTTCTGAACCACTCTTGTTTTGCAATTGAGTTTTCGTCGATTATAAGGTATCTTCTTAAACTTTTAGTCAAATTAGTTAAATGATTTTCAATAATGGTAAACAAGGCCTTAATGTATGCTCTATAAGTGGCAAAAAATTAATTTCTAAAATATTTTATACTTTACGTTTGGGTTTCATGTATAAACCCAGTTTTCTGAAAAAAGCGTTTACTTAATTACTCATGTCCATTATATGTGTGTTTATTCCTTGGAGTTGAATATTTAACAAATTTATTTGTATATACCTTATATATTTCATTACAACTGATTTCTAAATAACTGTTTCCTGGTGGATATTGTCTCGCAAAAACATTATGATTTAAATATTTTATTCAGAAACACTCTAACAATTTGCAACATAATCACCTTGTTGTATAACAAAGTAACTATTGTATAATATCCTGCACTTTTCACAATTTAGTAAAAAGTCTTTAAAAGCTTCATTTTTATCTAATTCACTACATCCACAAAAGTTCAGATACGATTTAATATCTAGATACTTTCCCAGAAAAGGCATATTTGTACTGACACAACTTATTAGCACAGAATTTAAAACTGCGTACTTTTCAATGTAATAGAAACATATAGTAACCTAACAAGTCACTCGATAAAATTATATAGTACAAACCCATTAGCCTACAATGAATTATGAGAGAATAGAGGAACTACAAAATACGTGAAATATGCGCCAACGGTTCTTCAATGTTAATAGATAATCGAGATCAAGAATATCTCAGAAATATTTCGACAGATTAGAAGAAACAAAAAGTTGGGCAAATAATTGGAATCGTTTTCACAAAACTCCGAATAGTTTTGTAAACAACCACACCATTTTAAAAGTTGAAAGTCTGAAAGTACCGACAATGAACGAAAAAATTGTCCACTTCTATTCAAACATAATAACAGTATGCCTTAATATTAAACGGAATAATAATTCAGACTCCTTTAGAGCTGGCTATCATACAGATGATAAATAGATATTTTTGGTTTAATTTAAATTAAATGTAATAGGAAATTTTTTATTCATTCAAATATTGTTCTTAACATATCAAAATATTGGTCAAACAAAAATATTTAATGCTAAGAATTACAAATAAATAAATAAAATAATAAAGAAATAAGGGTTATATATCAAAAAATAGTATTTAATAATAGTAATAATCTCTACAATAGAACAGAAGAAAAAACATAATAAATATAAAAAAATATTAAAATATCTAACGACGAAAAGTAATTCTTTTCAAGTAGTCACGCTGTATATATAGAGATTAGAATTACAGACGGCAATATATAAATATTAACGAGAAAATTATAAATTTCAAATATTTAAACATAAGTTGTATTAAGATAACATCGAGAACTATCTCCCTTGGCACAGGGAATTGGCAATCGTGCTTTTAAAAGTAAAAACACTTATTTGATATACAGCACATTAAATATTTATAATATAGCTCTTGGAAACCATTAGTTTCAAAGAAAGAAAACTAAAAATTTACTTCGGTAAAGTTTTTAAAGGAGACCGTTACTTTTTGACATTATTATTCCGTTGTCGATATAACTGCCTTGCATTCTCCGAACACAGATAACATACATTTAGAATAATTAATCAAGAAGTTTCTTCTTATATTTTTAATTGAGTTAGCGCAAACGTGGACGTCAGTATAAATTTTATATGTATGATGGCACAGACATTAATTTAGATCGGCAGTTATTCTTTAATTAGAGTTGTGGCGTAAACCGAAGTTGGTAGCGAAGTGACGTTGCTAACTTCACCGAGGTATCCACCGCGGCTAATCTGATACGTGCTCGGCATAAAAACAAACGGGATTTTATGATGACACCGTATAATTTTAACAAGTTGCGGTACACATATTAGGTAAGCATAATTGTTTGAGAATTTAACTTTAACTAACTAAGGAGGATTCTCAAAAATCGATAAGAATTTTAAATACATACGTACAGAAACACACAGAAGTTTGCCAACTAAATGAAATAATATCTTTAAATATAAATCTTATTGCACCAATAAAAATAATATTGCAGACATTAAAATATATAAAATACTACTTGAAGTTCGAAGGGAGTTCACGTGCTTATTAGTTTATTCATTATAGCTGCCTAGCCTTTCATTCAGATAAATAGATACAGACAACTATACGTTTTCCTCTTTCGGATAGTTTATTTTCAGTTCGTGATAAAAGTATAGTAAACACCAAACGCAAAGTATTTATTCCAAATTTGTAAAATCTCTTGCAAAGTATTGCCCTCTTGAAATAACGCCCTCGTTGCAACATTTCTTCCGATCTTTACACCAATTATGAAAGTCGATTTTTGATATAGTATTTGGAGCGTTTGGAATTTTATTTTATCTCATCATCGATTCAAAACGGTACCCACAGAGCTCTCTTGACCTGTGAAAATGAAAAAGTAACACTCTAAATCAGGTAAATTCGGTAGCTGTTGAATACTGAGGCTGAAATGCTTAATCAACTAATCTCAAACAAGCGATTATGTTATCTGATTCAGTATCGTGATATAAAAACCACAAATATTTCCATAATTCTGTGTAATTCCAGTAATATACTTTGTTAAAATTTTTGCTGGTACAAAGAAATTTATAGTAAACTATAATAGAGCAATCAAAGGTAACTGTTACTGTGACTTTCATTTCGCAACGACTTCGGCATAGTTTCAGCTTTGGCAAAATATTCATTGGATCGATCGACTGTTTGAGGATCAAACGTATATCCATGTCTCGTCACTCACTTGCATTTCGTGATAGTCTGATAGTCAGTCTGTACATACATACGTGAGCATGTTATTCTTTTTTGAAAAACTATGAGCGGTTTTGAAACCAATGAAGATGAGATGTGCCTATGGCTCAAATGGTCTTTCAAAATTACTTGCATGGATAGAAATAATATCCTAATATTATCTACAGGATTTTCAATTGTCAACACACACGTCTTTGAATATTTTGTATCATTCGGACACTTCTATTCTTGATATACACTCGTCGCTTTTTTCTAATATTTTCAAGGAATCCGTGGCAAAATTTTATTCCGCAAATAAAATTTTATGAAAATTCTTTGCCCAACAAAGTTAGACATGAAAATCGTAAAAAATACTTTTTGGGTGAAAGAAAAATATTCGTTTTCTCACTAATGAGAATAATTGCATGAAATTTCGTATAAGTTTATGTTATAAATTTTACTGCAATCTTTCCACAGTTAAGTACCATATCATGGACCAAATTAACATTTCCTTTGGTGACCGAGTCTGTTCATATACTCTCTTCTGATTTTAAGTTTAATTATTTAATGTGAAAGCGCAGGATCATCAATTCAGCATTATGATCTGAAATCATCCACCTTTTACCAGGTATTCTTTATATAATCTCTGATTTTGACTTTATCCATTTTTGAATAAACTTAAACACCATGAATGAAGGTTGAATTAATAAATGATAAATACATAGAAGTTTTTCTTTGCATTTTTCGATCAAATTATTTAAGCACAATAATTCGCGAACTCTCCTCATATGCAAACCATCAAAAGAAGTTTGTTATTCTACTTTTTACATTTCAAAGAACATTAATTAAGTATTAGTCAATATTTCTGTTAGCAATATTCCATGTTTTAATGTGTAAATTCTATAAAAGACGAATATTCCTAAACCTTTGTAGTGTTATGTTTTAGATAGAATACTTATTATTAACTCCAAGACATAGAATGCAATAGTAATAACATTAAAAGTATATGAATTTCTATTTTGATTTATGCATATATTTAGATTCATATATTCTTTGTCTAAATACATCGTATCAATTTACAATGTCAAGTGTTGTGGATATGAACACTTTCCTTTTGTTTTCATTTCAGCCATTCGAATCATCGCTCATATGTAGATGTATAGACATAGGGACCACAACTTATATTTCTATACCTGTTAAAATTACTATAAAAAAGCCAAACACAATTCGGTAACCGGCTAAAAGGTAACCCATATGACAACTGCAAGAAAAGGGGGCACTAGTAACTTTCAAATTTCGACCATTATTTTTCTAAAGAATTATTAAATCGCGAATGCGTTTGCTAATAGAATGACTATATTATATGAAGGCCAAATACAATTGTTTGACTTCTATGTAACTCAAAGGGTAATGTCAATCTGCATTTTAAAATCCACAATTTATTGTCAATTCAATAATCCTAGTTTTGGCCTGGAAACTGTCCGTAATCACATTCTAACCTAGCAATTGTGGTTCGATAGGAACAAGGAAGGATTATATTATAGCATGATGAGCTATATGTGAATATATAGTAAATATACATATGCACATCGTGTCATTCTTTCTTAGCAGACATTTCGAACAAACAATTAGTTCAATAAAATCAAGTGGCAATCCATAAACACTTAGTTAAACTTTGTTTAATTGAAGGCAGTATATATCACTATGTGCTTCTATCCAATATAAATCTATAGATACAGTTCTTTCAAGAAGCGCTACCGTAAAGGCAGTGTCTAATATGACACAGTTCTATGAGCGTTTTGTGCTTGTAAGACGCTATTCGAATTAGACATTATTACCACCTATGTATTTATATTTAAATAACCCACTTTTTAGATCCATTAGAAGATAACTTGCAATAAGTTCCTGTCGTGTATAATACAGCAGGCATAAGAGCGAAATGTTCCATAAATTGATTTTGTAGGAGAAAAATATTACCAATTAATCTGCAGTAATTTATATATGCTCTCGTATCGAGTAGGAGAAAACCTGGAAGCTTCTTCCAATAAAGGGGAATTCTTTTTGTTGCAATACTTTGCAGTCAGATCATTCATTGATGATTCATATACTTGATCCATGATGACAAATTCATAATTTTTAATTTAAAAATATACTTTAATTGCAGGATACTGCCTTTTTAAAGCCAAATTTGGTTCACTAGTTTCTAGATAAAGAGCATATACTAGATTTGATTCTTCACTGAGTTTTAATTTACATATTCATAATATTTGTTGTTCTGCAGTTAAGAATACTGGCATTAAAATGAGGACAACACAGTATTTCAACGATATTAACTTATTGAAAATATTGTTCTTTGCATTGGTTGTCAGTAAGCTGCAATGTGGGTCGATTCTAGGGTATCCCTTATACGGTTCGCAGATAAACGCAATCGAACGCGTTCAGCGTCAATTTCTGAAATTCCTTACTTTCAAGTCTTCTGAGGTGTATCCTGAGCGAGGCGTCGATTACAATGTTATGTTGGAGGAGCACAATGTTCAACCACCGAAGGAACGCAGATCCAGACACATTGCTGGTTTTATTTACAAGCTGGTGAATGGTTGCATTGACTGTTCAGACCTCCTGGCCAAACTAAACTTATCAATTTCTCGCTCCTCCTCGGGAAGCGCAACTACATTTGGCTACCGTACGCCGAGGACTAATCTCCTCTGGAAGGCTCCCCTATATCACATGTCGTTGAACGCCAACAAACTCTACCGGGATATTTTTGACGGTTCTATTATCTCTTAGTATTCTATTATTCTAAGTTATTATTAAATGTTTAGTGGTATTGTTTTAATTTTTACATTATTAATGACTTTTGAAATTTATTTTTACGGTGTGTACATCATTTCATTTGTATTTAATGTTTTATCCTATAATTGGGTTTGTCTGTTGGGCAATTAATATGTTATTATTATTATTGTTATTATAAAAAGTCGAATCAGTCTCGTAGCTTCATAGAATGGAAGAAAACATTAGAATAAGGAGGAACTCGAAAAGCCCAAGCTATGGCATTGAGAGCTATAGTTCATAATGTGTATCTACGTAGGTGGGCTATTGAAGCCTCTTATGTAGCTCACGTTGCTGATTTTAGGGCAACAAAAGAGTAGATACTACACTTCAAGAGGACTTATAGAATAGTTTCGAGAAAAATTGACAAATTTATAAGTACATCATATATTTATATAATTTTGTAAATGAGGTAAAACCACATATAGAATGTTATAAAAAGGAAAATATATATTATATAATGCTAGAATTGCATTCAACTCTCACTTTAGCTCCACAAGGTTCTATAAAGTCAATGCAGTGGTACATGTCATTAACCCATAGATATACAATTCTAACAATGATTTCTGCCGCAAGTAAACTAGTTTCTCCAACATATATTGTTTTAAAGGAAGCAGAGGAGAGATTTGGTGCACGTGTTCACGAGTTCCTGCTTAGTTTTTCAAATGTAATCGTAACGACACTGTCTTCTGGAAAATTAACATCCGTGTTATTCACGAACTGGTTTATATACGTATTTTTTGCGAAATATGGGAGAACACAGCGTATTACTGTCAGATTCATGAACAGGCCTTGCTACATTTAAACAATAAGTTCCGGTTAATCAACAAGAGGATATTCAAATACCTTCAATTCACAAAAAAACATAGGAATGATTTAACCTCTGGATGTTTATGTTTTCAGAATTCGGAAATGTTTTGTAAAAACCTTCTCCGTTTAAGTAATATTAGTAAACTACAACTTAGGTTTGCGAGCACAGAACAACATAATAAAATTAAAATCACTCATACATAACTAACCATTAGCACCACGGTATACCAATTTATTTGCATATAATTAGCATAAAAGTGGATACATTGCTGATGAACAGAATTCGTTTGAACATCGAGTAACTTTCACTTTTGGAAATTCACACAGTTTCCATCGCACTCGATGTATAATTCGTGGAGGCTTAGCTATTTTACGATAATCGTGTTGCAACAAATTTCACTACCTTCAACATTTTTTTGAAGAATTTAATTTTCACTAGGTGTATAATTACTATGTTAATGTATAACGGGTCTTTCATTAAGCGCTTCCTATCTTTAAATTTAAATAAAACAAAGTGTGTGTGAAATATCATCGAAATTTTTTGTTCGTTTGAAAGGCCTATCGATGCCGTTATGTATGAACTATAACATCGTATAAATGTCCACCGCGACTTCTCTGGGTGGCGCACATCCGAAATCTCTAATTTACCAGGACTCTGGTGCATAAATCAGGCTGAATTTGATCGATGGCATGGGTTCTGTTGACTTTGAAGGCCGCCGTGGTTTGTGACTTATTCGCATAGACCTGCGACTTAAGAGAATTCCACAAGAAAAAGTCTAACGGAGTCAAATAGTACGTTCTCTGTGGTCAGTTCACATCACCTCCGTGACTTGATCGTGCCCTCAAATCGCTCGTGCAGAATATCTAATGTGGCACGAGCTGTATGGCATGTAGCGCCGTCCTATTGAAACCACATGTCGTTGGTATCCATATCATCCAATTCAGGCCAAAAGAAGTTGGCAATCATCGACCTACAGCGCTCGCCGTTGATGGTGATGGCCTAGCCAACTTCGTTCTCAAAGGAATATGGACCGATGACACCGCTAGCGAAAATCCACACCAAACAGTGACTTCTTCGGGGTGCATTGGATGCCCTTGGATCTCATGTGGATTGGTATCGCCCCAAATTCGACAATTTTGTTTGTTGGCGTACCCATTCAACCAGAAATGTGCCTCATCGCTGAAGATGATTTTTTGATGAAAATTATAGTCAGTTTCCAACTGCTCCAGGGCGCATTAAGCGAACACGCGTCGTTGTATATGGTCGTTTATCTTCAGCTCCTGTGTCAGTTGAATTTTGTACTGGTGCAGGGTCAAGTCACGATGCAAAATTCGCCAAGTTGTGGTCTGCGAAAGGCCTTGCGAGCGACGCGAAATCGACTGCCTCGAATGCTCCTGCAGACTCTCACCAACAGCGGCGATGTTTTCGGCAGATCTTGCATTTCGTCGTCGTACGGGTGCGTGGAATCAAATTTATCCACCGCACTGCGAATAGGCCTCTCAGTGAGACGAGTATGGTGATCGTAAAATAGGAGAAGCGCGCGGAATATTGGCCGAACAGAACATCCATTTTGATTAAACAATTTTATTATTTGCACGTGTTGTTAAACGCTATATCCGTCCATGGTGATTTATCCAAAAATACTGAACAGCCAATTCGACAGATGTAGCTTCAACAAAATCGCTGATATCAACTGTCAAAGTTCGGAAGTCCGATGACGTGGTTACACACCTCAGTACTCATATAGCATAATTTTAAATTATTTTGTTACTATAAATGTATTTGTTTTAAATAAATGCTGTATGTATTTAGCGCAATTTTAAATGCTATTTCGTGTTATGCAATAGAAATTTTAAGATATTTTTATAGTGCACCGCAGTACGGGTAAACTTTTGATTTTTAAATTACAACGTAGGGCAACTCTCATATATACGATAAAATATCAAAAAGCAAATACTTTGATATGTATATATCTATTTCTATTACTGAGATATACGCTAAAAATTGAAAATCATTCCAACGAAGAGCGAGAGAAAAAGAACTGATAATAGAGTAACGCTAATGCGCTAATAAATACTTGAGCAGGTCAAGCTAATCTTTGTCGATAACAAGGTTTAATTATTGTCGACTGACAGAGACAAAGAGACCACTTTAATATATCATATATCTTCTATACAAAATTAGGTTCATAACCAAAGAAGTGTAGTATTACTTAATCAAAATTTTACCAACTGTATACAATTAAATTGTCAATACTAAAATTAGTGATTTTATATCATAGAATTGTTAATGTTAAAGAAACTAATTCTATAATATTAAATTATTAACCTTAAAATTACTGACCGTGTACTATTGAAGAAAATAGCTGCAAAAGAAAAACACCCAACGTGCAAATGTTGAACGATAAAATAGAGGTAACAAAGTTTTTACATTACCCGAATGACGACAAACAACTTTCACTTAAGCCAGATGGTTGTACAAAAGACTACGCGTGATAACGGTAAAACTTGACTAGAACATACTGAAATCGATAATGCGCAATTTAAATTTAAAACTGAAATACAAAGTTAAAAATTGAAATTACTAGAATGAACTACTGTAGTAACTTGAAACAATTAACAATTTGACTGAACAAGTTTGATTTCAAAACGAAATTACTTACAAATTACTAGAATTCACTAGATAAATTCGTAGGAAAAAAAAGTACATATAATAAGCGATCTGACTTCTTACACCAAAACCGGGAGGTTCTTATGGGTGGCGATTGTTGTCGGTCCTTTTTATGAGAATAATCCTTACATACATGATCTATTCTTCAGAGGGGAAGGAAAAAGACCGCCTTAACACCCAGAAAACGAAATACGACGGAAATTAATATTCGAAGATAAAGTAGGTGAAAAAATGACTCTTATCTTGTGATGGTTTTCTCTTTACTGTCTTTTATTCGTATGAAATAAAATACGACGGTTTTCTCTTTACTTTCTTTTATGCTTATGAAACAAAACGAATGCCAAGTTCAGTTTCTCTAACAGAGTAAAGAAATAACCTTCCTTTTCCGGAAAATTCAATTGTTCTTCCCTGAATTACGAGAGGACTAATTATTAATACTAAAAAGATAATGTCTCTAATTACACAATTATTAAAAATTGCACCCTTCCGCAATGAAGGTCTGTAAGCGAATCCTCTAAGCATATAAAAGACGTACGAAAGGTAATGCAATTATATGGGATTAAAGCTTTCAATATGTAGTACGAATACAAATACGGCTGATTTAATAAAGTCCGTAACAATTCATCTTTTACTTCCAAAAAAAAAATATTTGCGAAAATTAACAAGGAAGAATATCAGTATTTAGCAACAAATGAAGAAGCAAACACTAACTGACAAAAAAAATGCATTAATTACTTAAACAAGAAATTGCGATCAAAGAAAAGGTGATGCATAGCATTGTAACGTCGTCTAAGGATAACAAATAGAAGGGGTGTGTATTTTTTATTGGAATAAAGTAGGCACTAACAGAGTTGCTACGTTCAACCGCGCCAGAAGGACACCCAGGTCAACCTGAGGGAATTAAGTAAAGCGGAAAAGAAAAGAGTAGAGAGGAGGAAGATTAGACTAAGGAAAAGAGATAGTACAAAGGAACAGAGGCAAAAGAAGAAAAAGAAAGTCATACGAGTTGACAGATAAGACAATGCCGGAAAAGCAAGGACCTCGTGCACCCGATTCAGGGGAAGGGGATTAGAGAAAGGAAAAGGTACAGTATTTGTTCTTAAATGGAACTACCCAGTTAATTTGGAGAGTAAGAGTGTTCCTATGTAAAAGTTCTTAGAGCACGCCACAGCATTGTTATTGCCAACGTTGAAGCACGTGGAGTAAAGTACGTGCTTATATAAACTTAGACAACGAGGCAGAAAATCGTAGTAATAAATGTTACAAATATGGGAAAACAATAACTATCATATTTATTTGCAGCAATAACATAATAATTAATAAACAAAAGAAAACAAATAATCGGACAGTGCATGGCCAAGCTTCAGAAAAACAGTATTTCAAAGTAATAATATTGCCAAACTGGATCAATAGTTCTCCCTGAATATGTATTCAGTATCACATAATAAGCATAGTTAAAATATTCAGTCTTTATCCTGACTAAATGTACACAATAAATTACAATAATGTATTAATAACAAATACAAACAAGTAATGATTTTTAAATTAGGGGAGAAATAATGCGTTAAAGAATTATCCCAGCTGGTTTAATGAACACAGTGGCTATATACTACAGTTAAATAGCTAATAGTACGATGAACTAAATGAACAATATAATCTTTATTTTTCAATATATTCTCCTAAAAGAGCAATACATTTATTCCAACGGTGCTCCAATGCCCTTATGCCATCTCTAAAATACGATTCCGGAAGGCTTGCAAAATACTAATTTACGAAGATGATAAACTCGTCGTTAGACGAAAATTTCTTTCCACCTAGTGCCGTTTTCAATTTTGGAAAAAGGCGGAAGTCGGAAGGGACTAGGTCCGGCGAATAAGGCACATGCGGTACTAATTGGAAATGCAGCTCGTGGATTTTGGACATCGCAACTGTGCTGGTATGCGAGGGAGCGTTGTCTTGGTGAAACAGAATCTTTTTCTTTGCCATTCTTGGCCGTTTAGCACGAATCTCAACATTTAATTTTTGCAGAAGATCTACATAATATTGTCCGTTTATTGTGGCACCTTTCTAAAGGTAATCAATGAGCAAAATGCCCTTTGAATTCCAAAAAATTGATGCCATCACCTTGTTTGCCGATAAAGTGGTTTTCGCTTTCTTTGGAGGTGAAGAACCACGTTCTAACCATTGTTTCGACTATTGTTTAGTTTCGGGTGTACTGTAGTGTATCCAAGTTTCATCGCAAGTAACAAATCGCCTACAAATATCAACCGAATTCCGCTTATAAAAGTCCAAACACTCATTGGAAATGTGCAAACGAGTGAACTTTTGATCAGTCGTAAGCAATCGCGGCACTCATCTTGCCGAAAGCTTCGAAAGGCCTAATTCTTTCGTTAAAATGTGGTGTACGAGTTCTGTTGAAATGTTTACCATGTCTGCTATCTCTCTCACTTAGCCGATTTGCGTAATAATATTATGAATTTTTATGATCATTTCCTTAGAAGTCACGATTTTGGGTGCTCCAGAGCGCGCTTCATCGACGCAGCTTGTTCTACCACGTTTAAATTCATTTACCCATCTACTTATTATGGCGGATGATGGAGCAGATTCACCTAATGTTTCCCGTAACTCATCTTTTATTCCGGTAGCTTTCATACCCTTAATTACGAAGTATTTAATCACAGCACGATACTCTGCTTTTTCCATTTTAACAAAACGACGTGTTACTTCTTTTTTAATCAGCTGTCAAAAATAAACTAATCAACCGATTTATCTAAATATGGGAATGTAAACATATAAATAGACAACCTAAATTACAGTTCATATGTTTTACCAATTAGTGTCATTCTCACTATTTGTCAAACTATACTCATATGTGATGAATTAATAAAATAATACGGCTGCTCAATGAATAAATAACTGAGTACAATAATTAAATATGTAAGCAATTAATAATACACTCTAGTTGCTTAATGAATTAAATGACTAAGTACAATAATTAAATATGTAATGAATTAATAAAATACTCCAGTTGACTAAGGCATTAAATGACCAAAATACTAGTTCAAAATGTAATGGATGAATAAAAGATTACGCTGCTAATGAATTGAATAGCCACGTACGGTAATAGTTATGTAATAAATTATTAAAATAATACAGCTATTAAAGAATCGAATAACTAATTATGTAGTAAATTAATAAAACAGTGCACCAGTTAATGAGTTAGAAAACTCCGTACAATAATTACATTTGTCAGAGGTTAGTGTAGAATGTCTGACTATGTAAAAAATTATTGGAATATTACAGCTGCTTAATGAATTAAATGACTAGTTGCACAAAAGAATACAATAGGCCCTATTTGATACTCCTTAACCCCTGAAGATGAGACCGACAAAAAAACATAGCCCCCCGCATATCTTGACTGGGCGATGCAAAGTTCGGATACGATACCGGATGTTTCCCTGCTGTCACCTCTTGCATGAATATGGGCATTTTACAGCCTAATTCACTCCTTTTTCTGGCCTGGCAACACGCGTCCAGCTCAGAGGGTACAGTTTAAATCGTCCGCAAGGACCCTATGTTACATAAAAAGAGAAACTACAATTAGTCCGATTGTAGCAAAATGATTCAATATTCCTATTGTATGATTCAATATTGAGTGAATGCAATTTTCGAGACTAAATGTTCATCGTCCAAAAAAAAAAAAAGGTCACCGAGACGCCATGTGCCCACCTAGTAAAATTATCGACTGTACTATTCCTTCAACAACACGTGTAGATAATTTAATAAATGGGCATTAGATTATTCCACCATACGTTGCAAGAAAAATCGTTTTCTAGAATAAAATGTACAACTTCACATCCAACGGCGAACTTCTTTTCACCGATCTGAACGATCTAAAGTTATCTATATGAGAGAGAGACGCTTTCGTTGTATTTTAAGCAAATCTAATGACATCACAAGAACACAAAACAATAAGCATAATAAGATGATATGAAATTATAGAATGATTATTTACCATAAATAATTACAATAATACTTGGAATAATAGTCAAAAGAATATCACCAATTAATACGGAACATTAACCCTTAAGTAGTTAAAAGAATACAACATAGAAGAAGTCTATAGTGCCAGTCATATCATTTATAACAATCATGTTACAAAAATATATTAAAATAATATTAAAATGGTGATTTTTATGAAGCTTGTGATTGGTTAACTTAATCAGTAAAGATTGATATATAACCCCTTTCCACATTAATTTTCGTAATTTTCGTACAATGTCCGTCTTGGCTTTCAACGGTACGTATCGTATGCGGAATTAGTTTTTTCGTACGAATATTTCTTGCCGTAGTTCCCCAGGTGCGACACTGCTTAATTATCTGCTGATGATAACAACTTAGTTGTCAAAATACGTACGTATACAGAATCTTTAGTGATTAATATTAAAGTAATTAAATAAATAATTTCACCAAACAGAATACTATAAGAACAATAATCTAGATCAAGGAAAATTATGAAAACAGGGTCCTACTACGAGGGAGCGTTTTTATATTCGCGGAATGAGCGGGTTGTAGAGGGGTGACTAGGCGCATTGGGGGCGTGGCCTATGCAGCGACTCATGATTAGTATAAATACGAAGTTTCATTGTTATTAGACAGTTAGTCTTTCAGCTATCGTCAACCAAGTAACATAATCAGGAGTGAAAAGTAAAATATGGAAAAAATCGAATATCGTGCCGTTATAAAGTTCCTTACCAGGCAAGGAAAATCAGTCGCGACCATAATGAATGAGATATCATTGGTTTACGGCGACTCTTGTCCAGGAAAAACCATGGTGTACAAGTGGCATAGCTTATTTAAACAAGGAAGGGAATCCCTTGAAGACGACCCGAGGCCGGGCAGGAGCATTGAGGTGACCACGCCAACACTTATCCAAAAAGTTGAACAAATTGTACTCGAAGATGCTCTACTAAAGAAGAAACAACTCGCAGAAATGGTTGGAGTATCCGATACAACAATTTTTAAAATCCTACACGATCATCTCGGCATGTCTAAGGTCAGCGCAAGATGGGTGCCGAGAATGCTCACGCCGCCGCAAAAACAACAGCACGTAGAGTGTTCGCGTGCATTTTTGGACCTCTGTAATGAAGACAAGGATGGTGTATTGAGTGGAATTGTTACTGGAGACGAAACTTGGGTTCATCATTATGAACCTGAGTCCAAACAAGACTCCATGCAGTGGCATAAAAAAGGGCACAGCACCTCCCAAGAAATTTAAAGTGTCACAATCAACTGGGAAACTCATGGCAACGGTATTTTGGGACTCGGAAGGAATATTGTTGATTGATTATAAAGATAAAGGTGTTTCTATAACCGGAGAATATTACGCTTCAATATTAGAGCGAATAAAAGAAGCCATTAAAGAGAAAAGACGGGAAAAATTGACAAAAGGTGTTCTGCTTTTGCACGACAACGCGCCCGTCCACAAGAGCCGCGTTGCGTTAGCTGCCCTGCATAAGGTGGGCTTCGAAATGGTGAATCACCCACCCTACAGCCCAGACCTGGCCCCGAGTGATTATTACCTGTTTTCGAAAATGAAAGAAGAGCTGTGGGGTAAAAAATTTACTGCCGATGATGAAGTCAAGGAGGCAGTTTCGGCGTATTTTGCAGATAAAGAGAAATCATTTTTTTATGAGGGTATAAATAAATTAATTGAAAGATGTGAAAAATGTATCCGTCTTGCAGGTTAATATATTGAAAAATAAAAATAATTTGTTTTTTTATTTCCACCCCTTGTCCCCCATTCCGCGAATATAAATACGCTCCCTCGTATAATTAATTTCGTTAATAGGCGAAAGTGCTTAATACATGTCCGGAACAAAATAACTTACTAAGATAAGAAACACGAGACTGCCGGAACTTTGTCAATATGACAAGACACAGACAAGCTCATTAAAAAGATCCTTATAAGCCAAAAGTAAAAATATAGAAATAAAATTATAATCAGTAGAATCTCTAAATCTGTATACGGTTTATCATTTACGTATCCACAGTAAGATATTAGAAATAGAAATAACCGAGTCACCTCATACGACACGGAGATTATCCGATAGGAGTATTCTTACGCCTCTCTCTACAGGCTTGGAAACAAATGCAGAAGAAAATTAAAAGTAACAATCGGTAAATAAAAACGTCAACTATTCTAAACCAAAGAATAATCGATAATGTATCAAAAATAACTACAAAAACTAAATCCGAAACAATCGAAAGTTACAATCGGGAACTTACAGTGTATCGCAGAGAAAACCAAAATTTTTTAAAATAGCAATTTTTAATGGCGCCATCTATTTAAAAAAATAGGGTAAGGTAGATCTTTCGCCAACATTATGTCAAAATATCATGACATTTGCATCATTAGAAGCAGAGAAATTGCGCATAAAGTAACAGTATGTATTTGGCATTGGTCGAAAAATGAATTTCAAACAAAGAGCAATTATCAAATTCTGTTTTAAACTCGGTAAATCGTTTACTGAAGCGTTTAATTTGATGAAACAAGTGTATGGTAACGCGTGTTTATCACGTACGAGTGTGTACAAGTGATATAAACGATTTAAAAACGGTCGTACGAATATAAATGACGACGAACATCCTAGTGCAAAAATATCTGTGGTTACGGAAGGTAGCATCGAACTTGTGCTTATCAGAAATGAGCCGAAATTCTCATTGCCATACGTGGGACTGGAATTAAATATTTCCAAAGATTCAATTCATCGCATTTTGAAACAGCATTTGAGCTGAGAAAGATTTGTGCAAAGTTTGAAATCAACATTGTACAGACTAGATTAAAGACCCAAAAAAGGACGAAAACAAGTATTCTACTGTAACTGGCGACGAGACATGCTGTTCTCAATATGATCTGAATGGAAGAATCCAAGCGAATAAAAATCGAAAAAAAAAACCGTTTGGAGAAGTCAAAAATGAAGACAATCTTGATTTGTTTTTATGATTCGAAAGGCATAATGCACAAAAAGTTTGTACCAATTAGTCAAACAGTCAATGCTGTATATTATCTTGGTGTTATGAAGCGTCATTTGATGCGTATTCGTCGTGTGCGGCCTCAATATCGTGAAAATGGTAGCTGACATTTGTTACATGATAATGCGCCATCTCATCGCTCGATGCTTATCACTGATTTTCTCAATATAAATGGCATTTAACCATCAACAATTCACCGGATGCACCGGATTTGCCCCCCTGTTATTTCTATCTATTCTCCAAACTACATTTGCCGATGAAAGGACAGCGTTATGCTGACGTCGAAGCCTTTAAAAAGGCATCGACAACAATCTTGAAGTACATCTCTAAAGATCAATTTAAAAATTCATTAGATATATTAATTGACCGTGCAGAATGTTATATTGAAGCCGAAGGCGACTACTTTGAATAAAATAAATGAATTTTACCAAAATAGTACCCTTTTGTTTTATTTTTAAAAAGTTCAGTTTTCTCTGCGACAGACTGTGTATAACGACAGATATCATAATCCAAAACAAAATCGATACTGTCTAAATCCAAAAATAATGAAAAGGCAAGGTCAAAATAAATAATAACCAAAATGAAAAAAGTTATTTCCAAAATTCCTAAAAACAACTATAAATAAATCCGAATTAATCGACAGCCATAATTAGAAACCTCTAACGACGAAAAATCTTAAACGAAATCGAAACCTCAAATCCAAGATAATCAAAAATCACGAGTTCGCAACAACACTGCTAAATCCAAGTCCAAAATAATTAAGAGTCACAGTCGGAAACCCCTAATCGAGAAATATTTATGAATCGACCTATTAACTTAATACTTTCATTTCTATATACAATTAATTTTAAATTTTCCTCCTATTTAAATTTTCTGGTCCCGATATAGGAACAAACATGGCATCGCGGTTGATTATATTTCCTTATTTTACATTCAACAATTTGTTACTAAAAATATTAAAAATTCCTATTTAATTACAGTTCACGTTTACTTGGGTATATAATATAAATTACTATTGTATAAAATATATTTTTTCAATATCATAAGATCATATCATTAGAATTAATACACGTTACCTATACCACATATAAAACCATATGACCGAACTGTTTCTTTTTCATAGCTTTCACTGCTAAAGTAAGTATCTATTGAAATGAAGTTCATCATTTTGTCAAAATTATTATAATAATTTATTTTTAAACAACTTCTATATATTAAAATCAATTTTACCTTTCCAATAATATAAAATGTCTACATTAAATATGTTCCATTTAAATTTGGTTTGACAGTCATAAACCCTGCAAAATAAATTTTATCTTCGGCATTATTTATTATACTTTATATTTTTTTCTAAAAACATGGTATGTACTTTACTTATTCCATCTTTTAAAATATATTTAAACCGTTTACAAATGATTTCTTTACATATTAATAACCCCGATTAATATTTTTTAATTGTTTTTCATTTTCAAATATTATAATCGGAAAAAGTCCTTCTCAACGTAACACTTTACTGAAAGTTTAGATTTAAAGGTGAAATTCCCTCATTCAAAATACGTTTCTCTCAATTATAACAGATTTTTTAAAATTTTAAGTGTTTAAACCAAATTTAATAAAACCCCAAAAAATTATTAATATATAATATATCGTACATTAATAATATTTCACAACCACATCTTGAAAGTCCAGAGGCTACGACAGAGTAGGGCCTGTAAAATGTGCCTTGTCCAGTGACCGTAATATGGCAAACGCTACGAACCAACCGCATACTATTACCTCAGAGCAAGCCACTAGCCCACTACGGCTTCGTACAATAAATTGTATTCTTTTAATTTACTAATTTTAACTTATTACTATTACTTATTGAATACTATTTTAATTTAGTTTAAATATATTTTAATTAGGGCTTATTTATATTTAACATTAAACTTACCAATTTGTTTATGATTAGTACAGTTTCAGTACAACTTAACTATTGTAATTACAATAATACTTATTTTTTTACTTAATATACTATTTATGATAGATTATACATATATACATATATATTTTTTAATCAATACTTTTCCATACTTAATATAACTTCTTTCGCCATTCAGTTATTACATACTAAAATTACTTCGTTCTTATTTTTACTTCATAACATTTACCCTTTAACTTTAAAAAAAAATATTGAAATATATTTTAATTATTTTATAGTTTTAATACTCTGTAATTTATACCTTACCTATTTCTAATTTAAACAAAGTAACTATTACTTCTTATTTATGCATATTCATCATAAATATTAAAATTAATATATACAGTACTGTGCAAAAGAAAGAAGCACCTAACAATATTTTCCAAAACTTATTCACTAAAACGCTTATATTAATAATTATTGGGTTAATCTAATTTATAATACTTAATACAATTTTCTAAGAACGATTCACTTATTGGTAGAAATATAATCACTGGGAATTTCCAAGTTTATAACATCATACTTCCTCGTAGGGATGAGATCGACCGCCTGATAAAAGGATTAATTAAAGTAATAAATTTAATTGCACCACAATGATCTGCAATAAAATTTCAAGGGAGGGTTATTTATCTATAAGATTTTGTTTTTAATTCAATGGTAGAAACGATACAGAGCAGTTCCACAATAGAATTTATTTATTTAGATTCTTAAAAACGTGCCTACGAGTGAAATTGTCATTTTAAGAAAAAATTGTGAGCTGTAAATTGATATAGTAGATAGAAAATGCCTGGAATAGCATTACTAGACAAAAATAAAATTATTGTTTTACACCAGTTGGGTTATAGTCAAGTTAAAATATCAAAGATAGTGAATGTTCCCGATATGCCGTGCAAGAAAGAATAGAAAGAATTACTGAAACCAGCAGTGTAAGTAATAGGCCAAAGAGTGGACGTCGAAAAAAGCTCAGTAAAGCTGATGCACAATTTTAAAAGTTAGTTCCTTAAGACATCGTAAGAAAGTTAACGCAGAACTAGGTCAAGATTTTGCGCGAACATCTGGTATTTCGATACATGCTTCAACACTAAGGTGATACTTGCTCAGATCAGGCTTGAGGAGATGCGTGGTCGAGAGAAAACCATTACTGCAACGAGGTTATAGAGGGAAACGATTAAAATATGCCTGAGACCACGAAACTTAGGGATATAATGAATGTCGACAAGTACCATGGGCTGACGAACCTAAATATCAATTATTTGGAACGAACAGACGTCAGTATGTCAGACGATGCCCTGGTGAATCGTTATTGGAATCATGTTTACACACTACCATAAAGCACGGAGGAGGCAATATCCAAGTTTAGGGTTGTATTTCGGCAGCAGGTGTGGGTGAAATTGTAAAAATAGATGGTAAATTAACCGGTGAGGAATACAGATCACTATTAGAAGAACATGCCATACCATCAGGACAGCAACTTATTGGCAATAATTTCATTCTACAGCGAGATAATGATCCCAAACATACCTCAAAACTTGTGAAAACTTATTTAACACAGCAGGAAGCAAATGAGCTATTGCAGACTATGATATGGCTACCTCAAAGTCCTATCTTAAATATTATTGAGCACTTGGGGGATTATCTTGACAGAAGAAAGTGTGAAAGGAGGTCAGAGAAAAAAAATGAACTGTGGAACATACTACAGGAAGAGTGGTAAAATATTCCTGAAAATTTCATTAATTCATGGAAAGCCTGCCAAGAAGAATGCAGAATACCGAAAAAATAAAGGTGGTCATACAAAATATTGAAAATTTAAGTTGTTTATATTTAAATATCGATGTGTCAATTTTTATATATTAAAAAAAATTTCAAGTTACGTAAGATTACTATTTATCCTTTTATAATAGTTTCTTGTAAAATTCGAGAAGGTACTTCTTTCTTTTGCACAGTACTGTATATATATATATATATATATATATATATATTGTAATTTTAATTACTGTTACTGCGTAATATATAAGAAATATATAAAGGAAGATACTTTCACTTAACGTCACTTTCTTATAAAATTATTAAATACCTTAATGTTTCTTACAAAGAAAAAAAAGTAACTTGTTTGGCATTCCTTGATTCTAATATTAAAAATTTCTCATTTAATGCATGGAATGTAAGTCTAAATAATAATAAAGGAGAGATACAAAAAAAGACGAATATATTAAAAAATTTGCAAATGTAAAATTCTTTCTTAATTCTAGTATTATGAAAAATGTATATTTCCTTTCATATTTGAATTTTAAAATTACTTAACCAATATAGCCTGTTTCTATTATGCCTTGACCGTAAATCTATAAACAAGATATAAGTTATGTTTTGTCGAATTATGATAATTCGAACTTATTAATACTACAGTATCTATAACAAGAAAATTTGAATAAATAACTGATATGGGTTCTTTCTGATGAAAATCCATAATAAGGTTTATTAGAAAAATACAAAATTTTGTGAAAATCACACATTTGGGTTTATATAATTAATTTCATAAGAAAATTTAAACGTAATCGAGCCACAAATACTATAAACATTACCAAACTTAGTCGAATTTATTTATCATTAAGTCGTTGACAATTTATTGTCACGTCATTATATTATTTTAAGTAATAGTTAACTTGTTTATAAGTATAAGCCATTTTTTAGGTTAGACTTCCAATAATTAATTACATTTTCCATTTTTTTCTATTCCAAATATTTTAGTATTTATTAGGTGGATGCATAAGTTCGTTGCGTTTTTATTGACCTCAAAATTTATTTATATTTATTACTATTTATATTTTCTAACAAGCAACAAGTAAAAGTAAGTAGAGTAATAAGTAAAATACATGAATTAAACAGAAATATTTTCTCCTCAATTATTTACGATTGCCTCCAAACGAACTGCAATGTTTTGGTTCACTTTTGAAATGCACTAATTTTTCTTTCGAACTCGAACAAAATGATATGTCGGAAATGCTCTTTTTTTCTGCTTGATATCTCAATTTTCTTTTATCAATAATTAGAACGATTTTTGCACAAATTCCGAAACTATTTAATTAAACAATAATACGACATTAAAATAACTTTGGCATATGCCTAGCACCTTTTTGCTTAAGGGATTCTCATTCTATATATCAAATACACTACGAACTTATACATTAAACACATACATATATAATTTTCTCTGATCATTTTATCCATATAAATATAAAATTAGTATCTATTAAAATATTAGACTTGAAATTGTAAAACTAATTTAATGGTGAATATACTTACTAGTAAAAATATAATGTATTTTAAAATTTAAAGCACTTTTAAGTAAAATGAACAAATTTAAATTTGATAATTTAATTTTTGTATGTAAAACTGATACATCATCGCCATATTGGATGAACGGAATTTGGTATATTACCTATCTTAAAACAAATTGATTGGATAAAATAGAATAAATAAAAACTGTAGGAAGAATTTGAATTCAAAATTTAATAGAAAACTGATGGATTAGAAGAGTATACAGTGTGTATCAGCCAACTGGAATAAATTCGATAATAATTAAATGACAGGGTGTTCGAAAAAACGCTCGGACATGTCGATTGGGATTTTTAGTTGCGTATATTGGATCACATTGTTATCTAACATTGTCATCATTTGTTTACAAAAATACGTTCTCCTATCAAAGTCGTCTTCCATGAGCTCCTGAGTTGGTATAATTTTATAGGGATGCATTTTATTTTCTTTTAATGTGCGAGTAATCGATGAATGGCAAACATCGAACATTGACGCTGCTTGTCTACTAGAAGTATGCGGGTTTTCTTCAAACTCTAGCACAATATCCAGTTTCGTATCATTACTTACTGCATTCGCAGCTGCTTTTTTTATTTGCCTTACATGTCCAAACTCGCGAAACTGCTTTTGTATTTTACTAATTGTTCCTTGGGATATAGGCGGCAAATTTGGAAATTTCTCATGAAATAAGTGAGCAACTTTCATTTGTGTCCGTATGTTATCTCCATAACCAATCATCTGCAGCATTGTTATTTTGTGCATTTCTGTTAAATGAACCATTTTGCTGAAATGTAGTTAACGAAATTCAACAGTTATGACACTGACAAACACTATGACACTGACAACATTTTGCTAAGGCAAGGTATTTTAAAACGAAGTACAAGTACAATTAAAGATTTTCACTTAATAGTTCAGTAAACAAACTATTATGTGAAAATCTTATTTTAATTGTAAACAAAATTATTAATCTGAAAACATTTAATATTTCCGAAACAGTCGAAGATAGGTATCGGACATTGTACATGAAACATGTCTGGAATTTTCTAAAGAATCCAAAAATTTAATATTTGACAGGGTATTGTATTTAAAATAAGAAAGTTGGTATTGACCACTTTTACATGACACACCCTGTATATAAACCTTTTATTTAAAAAAATACGCAACTAAAAATCCCAATTGACGTGTCCGAGCGTTTTTTCGAACACCCTTCCATTTAATTATTATCGAATTTATTCCATTTGGCTGATACACACTGTATAATGCTTATTGATTGTGGAATTATAAACAGAGAAAAAGTTATATAAGAAGAAAGGTTAGTGTATTATAAATGTTAATGAATAAGGTTTATATATATAACGACTAAATTTATTTATATAATTTGCAATTTTGTAAATTTAAATTAATTATATTGATTTAATTTTTTTACTTGTTGAGAAATTTAACTTAAAGATAATACATATTTACACATGAATTTCATAAATGCAAAATTGATGTAAATTAAAATATATTTTTGACAGATCAATGCACCAGAAATTTTCGAAATTGACATATTATCATCTTTCTAATATTTTTGGTTCTAGTACAGTATAAAAATTAAAATTCAAATTATTCATATATTTGTCGATGTTTAAATTTTCTCGGCCAAACACTGACGACTGCTATTTTTAGGAGTTGCACCGTGTCGATATCGTTAAGCCCAAGACAGGGCTGTTCTGTAGACGAGTTTTCGCATTCTCGCTGTTGCCGAGTGACATAGTCCACACGTTTTCTCATAGCAACAACCTACGCGACAAACATGGCGTCTCTATAGGTTAATCCGAAAACATAGAGTTAGGCTACATTCAGAAAAAATTTATAATGTATACATTCTTAAACGATATTTTCAAATAATTTTTTAAATTCAAATTTATAGTTTTTACCTAATTATAGAATTGCTTTTGCAACATAGTTCTAGTACGTTTTGTAAACATATTAAAACGGAGTTAAACAAACAGTTTGTTTCTATATTAAAGAGAAAATAAAACTAACGAAGTAACTGTAGTTATGCTTAACATGTTACTTTGTGAATTTGAATTATAACGATGGCAATTTTCAATAAAATAAAATTATGCGAATATTAATTTTTATTGCTAAATACATTTAAATACAGCGTAAATTGAATATGTACTATATAAGCAGTGCATCTAATAAGTAGCTAATGTTGCAGCAACACCGCATAAATTTGAAATATTATTTATTCCATGTCATCATAGTCCGCAAAATCGAAATCGTCGTCAAATGATTCATTCTTTAAGTTTATTGTAAACTGTTCTAATATATATTATATATATATGTGTTAGTGTGTGTGTGTGTGTGTGTGTGTGTGTATGTGTGTGTATTATTTCTCTATGTCAATAACATGACAAATATTTTGTCATTTCTTCTGCCCTATTTGGAAAAATCCCCCCTCACTAAAATTTCTAATTCTTTTAATTTAAATGTTTTTCTTGTAGCTAGCCAATTTTTAATATTTTCCCAAATCTTTTCTATTGGGTTCAATTCAGGATGGTATGGAGGAAGGTGCCACACAGTATGTCTTTTCTCTGCAAATATCTTATCAATATTATATTCACGGTACGTTGGTTTATGAAGTTTTATTATTTTATATAATTCAAGTTTTATTGAATCTGCTTCATATCTTATTCCACGTTGATTTAGCCAAGTTATCATTTGTTCTTTCTTACTATTCTTATTGGGGTGCTTTACATCCAAAACGTTATTATAACTAGCATTATCCATCACAATTACATATTGTGGAGGCAAATTTTGTATTAATGACTCAGTTAACCACCAAACATTTTTATAATTTATAATTTATACCATCATGATAATCTTCAGTTTTTAGCCCTGATTTGAAAATTAATAATACTTTATCTATAAATCTTGTTTCGCCACCTGTTTGTTCATATTTATATTAGTGTCATGTAATTATCATACAAATACAATTAAAAAGGATATTTTTATCATATTCAGCGTTTTTATATTCGCGGAATGAGCGGGTTGTAGAGGGGTGAGTAGGCGCATTGGGGGCGTGGCCTGTGCAGCGACTCATGATTAGTATAAATACGAAGTTTCATTGTTATTAGACAGTTAGTCTTTGAGCTATCGTCAACCAAGTAACATAATCAGGAGTGAAAAGTGAAATATGGAAAAAATCGAATATCGTGCCGTTATAAAGTTCCTTACCAGGCAAGAAAAATCAGTCCCGACCATAATGAATGAGATGTCATTGGTTTACGGCGACTCTTGTCCAGGAAAAACCATGGTGTACAAGTGGCATAGCTTATTTAAACAAGGAAGGGAATCCCTTGAAGACGACCCGAGGCCGGGCAGGAGCATTGAGGTGACCACGCCAGCACTTATCCAAAAAGTTGAACAAATTGTACTCGAAGATGCTCGACTAAAGAAGAAACAACTCGCAGAAATGGTTGGAGTATCCGATACAACAATTTTTAAAATCCTACACGATCATCTCGGCATGTCTAAGGTCAGCGCAAGATGGGTGCCGAGAATGCTCACGCCGCCGCAAAAACAACAGCGCGTAGAGTGTTCGCTTGCATTTTTGGACCTCTGTAATGAAGACAAGGATGGTGTATTGAGTGGAATTGTTACTGGAGACGAAACTTGGGTTCATCATTATGAACCTGAGTCCAAACAAGACTCCATGCAGTGTCATAAAAAGGGCACAGCATCTCCTAAGAAATTTAAAGTGTCACAATCAGCTGGGAAACTCATGGCAACGGTATTTTGGGACTCGGAAGGAATATTGTTGATTGATTATAAAGATGAAGGTGTTTCTATAACCGGAGAATATTACGCTGCAATATTAGAGCGACTAAAGGAAGCCATTACAGAGAAAAGACCGGGAAAATTGACAAAAGGTGTTCTGCTTTTGCACGACAACGCGCCCGTCCACAAGAGCCGCGTTGCGTTAGCTGCCCTGCATAAGGTGGGCTTCGAAATTGTGAATCACCCACCCTACAGCCCAGACCTGGCCCTGAGTTATTATTACCTGTTTCCGAAAATGAAGAAAGAGCTGCGGGGTAAAAAATTTACTGCCGATAATGAAGTCAAGGAGGCAGTTTCGGCGTATTTTGCAGATAAAGAGAAATTATTTTTTTATGAGGGTATAAATAAATTAATTGAAAGATGTGAAAAATGTATCCGTCTTGCAGGTGAATATATTGAAAAAGAAAAATAATGTGGTTTTTTTTTATTTCCACCCCTTGTCCCCCATTCCGCGAATATAAAAACGCTCCCTCGTACCAGTATCTATTCACCAACCTGTATAAAAGATTGGTAGATTCTCTGATCGAAATGATGTAATTGCTTTTATATATGTACGACGTTGTTCTCGAATTTCGTTACATTCCATTAAAATAACACGATTATTATTTGCTTTTTCTCATATACAAACATAATTTTTACTATATTTGTATTTCGTTTAATAATGCAAACCTGAAGCTTAACTTATAGTTTTTCCAAAAAAGGTTAATTCACTCATCATCTTTAAGTTTGTTTAAAATTGACTGTACCGTAGGTCTTTGCTTTTCTGTCAAATGTAAGTTGTGTATGATACGCCGAATGAATGACCTGCTCTACATATTCATCTACGGTTGACTTCCGAAAAATTTTGTTTATACTTTCTCAAGAAACAAATGTTTCTTGTTCACCGGTTTCAGTTTACTAATCCTCACTAACAATTCTTGATATGGCACGCTTTGAAACTCCAGTTATTATTCAACTATTTCAAGAACGTTACTTAAGGGTGATGACAATATAATAAAATTGTATTAAATATAAATGCTAGGTTAGATAGTGCCTGGTGAAGGCTTGTTCTTAAAATAATTATACACTCTCCAAACTACATCTTGAGCATTCTGGGAGAAATATTTTTTGTCTTGCTAATAGTAACAAGGTCTTTGTTAAAGGCAGCCGATGTCGATGGCTGAGATACATACATAACATTTTAATAAAACATTATTTTACCTTCTAGTACTATATGTATCAATACTATCGTTTTGAGAAGACAAACAAGTGTTTGGGATTTGATAAAAATTGCAATATGTATCTCTTTGTTTATGTTCAAAACGAGGATATGGGTCGGTACCATGAGAAAACGCGTGGATTCTACTAGATGTTATTCGTTGGGGTTCTGGTATTTGTAAATTAGTATCGAATGAGGGTGCAGTGGAAATCATTATGTGCGATGTATGCATGGTTATTTTATGTGCTTTTGTTCTCGTGTCTGCTGTTCGGTGAAACGTTTTTACAAATATTGAGTAGTCTCTGTCCATCATCTCTTTTATTCAGACTGTTTGGCCTTACCTCTATTTCGATTACTTCTCTGACTATTCTTGCTTGCTCTTTTTATTCCCTCAATGTTGATGTGATGGCCTGTGTGTAACGCGTATTCGAATAGCGATGTTAATAAGCCTTTACGTCCTATCGCATTCTTATGTTCTTCCTTGGGAGCACTTATTTTGCGATTCAATTGTTCTATGTACATGCAATCGCAAGAACAGCACCGTACTTCGTAAACCCCCTTTCGAAGTCAATTTTGTCCTTAGGTTCCTAAAAAACTGTGAAATTTTCTTATCTGTAATATGTACCATGTCGATTTCATATTTTCCCAGCGGTATATACTACAAGAAAAAGTTTCTAATGTTACCGACAGCTACTTTTTCGAAAGTTGCACCATGTAGATGTCATGGCGCAAACCCCGAAGAAGCAGTTGACATATTATATATTTATATATATATATATATATAATTAAGTAAGTAATAATTTATTGGAACTCTTTTATTTTTCTTATCAATTTAATTTATTTTTGAGCTACGTAATGTTTTTAAGAAATTAAAATTTAAGTTTTTCAAGGAGTTCATACCCTGAAATAAATAAAAATAAATAAGAGATATAAATTGAAGAGCAAAGTAAATTACAATCTTATTTATGTTTTATTATTTATATTTTACGTATTTAATTCGTAATTAATTATAACTAGTAAAATAGCTTATTGCGCAAGCTCACAGGAGAAGATGCCAGGGAATACAAAAATGCCAAGTAAATATGTCAGGAGGCATTTAAATGTCGTCGATCATACTAAAAATATTATTAAACAATGGTCGGATAGAGAAATTGGCTTTTAGCATGAATACACGCCTAAATTAATTATAAACCTTGACTAAGATTCTTTTGAGTATTGCTTCTCTGACATCAGTTCAGATTGATTATTTAAAATTCAGTTAGAAAATGTTATAATGTATAAATTTAATTAATAATTGTGTGTAAAAATGGACATTGCATACATAATATTGAAATAAAGTAATATCAGTAACACAGCGTTTTTATTTTATAAACAATTTTTATGTATGTATATTTTATTTAATAAAAAACTTCAGTAAATGCCATTATGAAAAATCATATATAAACATTTTAATCTGTTTATATTTTTTCTAAGTTTCAGAGATTGAAATAAAACCTATTGAATAAAGTTCTGTAGTGACAGTCTCTATTTAGTTTCCAAAACAGAAGATATTTTAGTAATCGACATTATATGAATTCAATACAATTAATACGTATAGCGTAAATTGAGGACAAATTAGTGATCTACATTCGAGTTTAAATCGAATGCCATAAATGCATAAAATAAGTTTGCCAAGGTGTATATTACGAAAGTCTGCGGTTTCTGTAAATAAATCCGTAAATTTTGTAAGTACTTACTAACTTTTCGTTAACATTTTCAATAAATTTATGTCGAATATAATCTCCAAATCCTTCATTTGATAATACTTGCTTTCGTCTGTAAGCTATAACCTTACATTTACTAATACTTGTGGAATGGTGATGAGCACCAATTGCTAATAGATTAAAGATCCTTTTCTGATTTCTCTTCAAAATAATTTACTTCATGATTTTCATATCTGTTAAGAAAATATTTTCGCAAGTGTAACCAATTACATGCCACTAATCAAATATCACAAATGGCCCTGTTGCACGCCCAATGTTGCATTAAACAAAGTAGATGTGACGTTGGAACACTACATATTATCTTTATTGCAATCGATGGTTTGTACATAAGTCCATTCTGAAATTATCATGTCATTAGCACAGTCATGTAACATAGATAATCGTGGAAAACTGACTCAGAAATCTTTAGTAAAGTTACAAATATTCAATACCGGGCGATAATGCAGCAAATTTTGCACTGAAACTGACTGTTCAGTGCGACAGACAGTAGCAGTAGTTGAGCTCTAAAGATGTCCCATATAAGTGGGTACGAAACTTCAGCAGTTATACCAGTGATACGGTTCCAGCCCGGAAGCCGAGTAGCAGATAAATACAAAATTAGATCAATAAGGTTGATATATAACCCCTTTCCACATTAAATTTTGTAAATTCTGTATATGCATTTCGACAACCAAGTTGTCATCATCAGCAGATAATTTCAAAGTGTCGCACCTGGTAAAACACGACGAAAAACAACTGTACGAAAATCAAACTCCGTACGCGATCCACACCGCTCAAAACCAAGATGTACACTGTGTTTGTTTCACAAGATTTTTAAAAATTATTTTTACTTAAACTAACATGCACTACATTGAAAACGGGGGTTACGGTCAAGACAAGTGCCTGCCTATGATTTATTATATTGTTCCTCTTCTGACATTAAGTAGAGAGAAAGGGGACGATTGTAAGGGACCTGTTTCATTATTGTTCTCCACATGGTTTAAATTCTTAAAGATGTGCGATGTGCATGCTTTCATACGTGTCTAGTTCTCGATAATTATACACGTTTTTTATCAAATGTAAACAATCCACATTAACACTGTGGTTATTTTCTAATACATGTCTCGCTATACCCGATTTTTCTGGTCGGTTGAATTTTATGTGCGAAAGGTGTTCTTTATACCTGGTTTCGATCGATCTTTTAGTTTGGCCGATGTATTGTCTATTGCACTCTAAACATTCAATTCGGTAGATTCCCGATTTTTTATTTTCTTCGATTTTGTCTTTTGCATTTCCTAAAAGCATTTTAAGAGAATTTTTGGGGCGGAAACAGGCTTGAAGCCCGCGTTCTTTAAAAATACTATTTAGATTTTTTGTCATACGATGATAAGGTAGTTGAATTTGATGGAGCCTGTGGTTGATTGACTTGATCAATAAGGTTGATATATAACCCCTTTCCACAATTAACTTTTGTAAATTCTGTATACGCATTTCGACAACCAAGTTGTCATCATCAGCAGATAATTTCAAAGTGTCGCACCTGGTAAAACACAAGATGTGCACATCTTGGTTTTGAACGGTGTGGATCGCGTACGGAGTTTTTCGTACAATTTTTTCGCCGTGTTTTGCCAGGTGCGACACTTTGAAATTATCTGCTGATGATGACAACTTGGTTGTCGAAATGCGTATACAGAATTTACAAAAGTTAATTGTGGAAAGGGGTTATATATCAACCTTATTGATCGATGATAAGGTAAACAAACAAACTGCTTTTCCCGATTGCTCTGTAGTGATAGACATGTGGTGTCACGGATTGTTTTTCTTATGTTGGCCTTTCTAGTTAATCCATTGATTATTTCCGAATCAAAACCGTTGTATATAGCGATATTCTTAATGACGTTCAATTCTCTTTCATATCTTACATTTGTTAATGGGAAATTGATCTCAAACGATTAATGAGAAAATTGAATGAAGCCATCTTTTGTTGCATGCTATGATTTGAGTCCGCCGTGATGAATCCATTGGTTTCTTTTCGGAAAATATCAATTTCTATTTCGAGATCATTCCTAATAACTAAGGTGTCCAAAAAAGGCAACTTAGATGATTTCGTTAAACAGTTAAATTCAAAATTCCCGACAATTAAATTTACAGGAGAAAAAGAAAACAATGACAGGTTGCCTTTTTTGGACACCTTAGTTATTAGGAATGATCTCAAAATAGAAATTGATATTTTCCGAAAAGAAACCAATGTCAATAGATTCATCACGGCGGACTCAAATCATAGCATGCAACAAAAGATGGCTTCATTCAATTTTCTTATTAATCGTTTGATCAATTTCCCACTAACAAATGTAAGATATGAAAGAGAATTGAACGTCATTAAGAATATCGCGATATACAACGGTTTTGATTCGGAAGTAATCAATGGATTAATTAGAAAGGCCAACATAAGAAAAACAATCCGTGACACCACATGTCTATCACCACAGAGCAATCGGGAAAAGCAGTTTGTTTGTTTACCTTATCATCGTATGACAAAAAATCTAAATAGTATTTTTAAAGAACGCGGGCTTCAAGCCTGTTTCCGGCCCAAAAATTCTCTTAAAATGCTCTTAGGAAATGCAAAAAACAAAATCGAAGAAAATAAAAAATCGGGAATCTATCGAATTGAATGTTTAGAGTGCAATAGACAATACATCGGCCAAACTAAAAGATCTATCGAAACCAGGTATAAAGAACACCTTTCGCACATAAAATTCAACCGACCGGAAAAATCGGGTTTAGCGAGACATGTATTAGAAAATAACCACAGTGTTAATATGGATTGTTTACATTTGATAAAAAACGTGTATAATTATCGAGAACTAGACACGTATGAAAGCATGCACATCGCACATCTTTAAGAATTTAAACCATGTGGTGAACAATAATGAAACAGGCCCCTTACAATCGTCCCTTTTCTCTCTACTTAATGTCAGAAGAGGAACAATATAATAAATCATAGGCAGGCACTTGTCTTGACCGTAACCCCCGTTTTCAATGTAGTGCATGTTAGTTTAAATAAAATAATTTTTAAAAATCTTGTGAAAGAAACACAGTGTACATCTTGGTTTTGAGCGGTGTGGATCGCGTACGGAGTTTAATTTTCGTACAGTTGTTTTTCGCCGTGTTTTACCAGGTACGACACTTTGAAATTATCTGCTGATGATGACAACTTGGTTTTCGAAATGCGTGTACAGAATTTACAAAAGTTATTGTGGAAAGGGGTTATATATCAACCTTATTGATCAAGTCAATCAACCACAGGCTCCATCAAATTCAACTACAAAATTAGATTTTATTTAGTCGAAATGTTTCCATCAGAAGAAATACGATTTGTACGTTTAAGAAATGTATCAAATGATTTTTTCTGTCAATGATTGCTCATGGTTGACCATTAAATGTCTTCACTTATGCAAAACAGTTTCCTTTCATCACCAGATGCAGCCTGCTCAAAACGGTGAACACGGAAGATAGAAGAAAAAATATCTTCTATCAAAAAATCAGTGCAGGTTAACAAACTATGAGAAGGTGCATTAATATGGAATAATCGCCAGCTGTCTGGTTTTCGATGCTTAAGATGTAAGATTTACTCAACGTTTCAATACATCAGAATACTTATTATTATTATTATGGCGTAACACTCCTAGAGGAGTTAAGCCACCTTTCGGTTCTCAGATCTGTTTTATGTTGGGGCGATCACCCCCCTTTTCCAGCCTATATCTTATCATAGACTTCTCTACATTGTTCTCTATTCTCCACTTTTTGCCTCCAGTTACTGATTCCGGTCCTTCACATCTCGCTTCCACGTACTCCTCGGTCTCCCTCTCCTCCTCCTTCTCAGACTCCATTCCATAACCTCATATATCACTGCGTTGGGTCCCGCTCTCCATACATGTCCTAATCATTTAGCTCTCTGTTGTTTAATTTTTTTCACTATGTCCTCTCCTATTTCCTGTGAAAGCACAAGATTAGTTCTTCTTCTATATTCAGTATCTCCTATTTTCATTGGTCCCAGTATCACTCTCAATATTTTTCTTTCCATTATTCTCAGATCCTCCTCCTGTTTCTTCGTCATGCTAAGTGTTTCCACTGCATACATCATAGTTGGTTGGATTATCGTCCTATATATTTCTATACTACAACTTTTGCTTAATATTTTGCTCTTCAATAGCTTCTTATTTGCCTGTACTACTCTTTTGTTGTTACTATTTTTTCCTTAATCTCTATTTCTCTTTCCCCACTTTTATCCAACATCACTCCCAAATACTTAAACCTATCTACTTCCTCAATAATATACTGTCCCAGTTGGATCTTCGTTTTGGTGTAATCCTTACCAAATTTCATCAATTTGGTCTTATTTTCATTTATTCTTATTCCCATTTTTTTCCCGTGTGCTTAATTCCTCAAGTATTTCCATCATTATTTTTCTTCTTTTGTAATCAGCATACGCCACTATCTGCCCTCCACTAGTTCCTAACGTGCCCTTCTTTATTTTCCGTAGCCCGTACTGTAATGCCAAGTTAAACAGTGTTGCCGATAACGAATCTCCCTGTCTTACTCCTTTATCAATTTCAAATTCTTCAGTCTCTCCTTCCCCTGTTCTGACACTTGCAGTTGTCTTTTCCATGGTCGTCGCTATCAGCCTTCTTATTTTGGGATGTATTCCCAGCTCTTTTAATGCTATCTTTAATTCACCTCTTCTAATGCTGTCGAAAGCCTGTCGGAAATCTATAAACAGCAATTCTATTTCCAATTTATGCTGGTAGGCTTTTTCCGTCAATTGCTTTACTATATGTATTGCATCAACTGTTGATTTTTCTTGGGTAAATCCACACTGGTACTGCTCTATTATGCCTTTTGTCGTGCTTACCAATCTTTTTTGAATTAATGTTCTTAATACTTTATATGTAGTATTCAATAGGGTGATCCCCCTATTTTCTGACAGAATACTACTCAGCATTAACCACTTGAAACGAATTCTTTGGAATAACACCCTTAGATATTAAATTTAGTTTAGAAAGTTTTTTGATCAATATACAACGTATTACTGTCTTAAATGTTCTAAACCCAATTACCATAAATATTACTAAATATTTTGCCGAAATCAAGGACTTGTTTGATCAACTTAAACGTTTATTATCCACATCCTTTCTACTTTCTCTGGATTGTCGATGCCACTTACAACTTGTGTTGATAATAAATCTCCATAAGATATTTTCAGCATTTGGAGAATTTTCGTTTCAGATTTGCTATCTTAGCATAGATTTTAATGTCGATTCTTTGTTTTTTATTCATTTTTTTTAAAGCGAAGCATACAAACTACTGTTAAATTAAATTTAATACACCGTATGTTGGCTTTTAGTGAACAAAATAGAGCTGTTCCGGTTATTTTGAGGATAGAATGTGTAACAAAACTTGATTACGTTAAAAATACATCATATTTTTATTACATATATAAGAGAAATATTTCTTCATATTACTTATAGAATTTCAGTGCATACCATATTATAAATTTTCTATACCCTTCCAAATAAGCATCGGGGCGCTATTTTTGTATTTGTTTAGAATTTTAAATTAAAGATACTAATATCGGCTTCATTAAGACAGAATTTTACTTTTGCTTTAGAAAATATTATTTTTGTTTCTCTAAAATGGGTTTGTATTTTTATTTCATGGATTATATCTATATTAAGTATTATAAAAGGTGTTTTAAATTTCGCGATTTTTTTTAAGAATAAATAAAACACATAATTTGCAATCACTTTCGAAAGCTTTTTATTGGTAATTGAAGTATCAGTTATGACATTTATATGCGAAAAATAATATCTGCCAAATGACCTCCTGTTGCAGCCCCACAGGCGCCCACCCTTTTGTTAAAATTTTCAATTGACATAATTGAGGCTCTACCTCACTAATGACACGAATAATTTCATTTTTCAAAGCGGGAATTGTTTGTGGATTGGTTTTATAAACCTGATTTTTCACATAAACCCAAAGAAAGTAGTCTAACGGTGTCAAATCATATGATCTTGGTGGCCAATTAGCATCACCGTTTCTTGAGATTACGTCCAGGAAATTTTTCTCTCAACAAATCAATCACACATCCTCTGGATCAATATTCATTAATTCAGGCCACAAAAATTCGATTATCATCCGACGATATCGATCACCATTGACAGTTACAGCTTCACCAGTAGCATATTTAAAGAAGTAAGGTCCAATTACACCACCTGACCATAATGCACACCAAACAGTAACTCGTTTAAGATGCATAGGTTTCTCATGAATAATTCGTGGATTTTCCTCACCCCAGATACGGCAATTTTGTTTATTAACATAGCCACCAATTTCAAAATGTGCCTCATCGGAAAACATTAGTTTTTGAGAAAAATCAGCTGGTTGTTCATTGATGAAATTGACAAATGAATGACGTTTTAAATGATCTAATGGCTTCAGTTCCTGTGTTGTTTGAACTTATTATTTAATCCTTGTGCAAAATACGCAATGTTGTTGATCCACTAAGCCCAAGTTGTTGTGAACGTCTTCTAATGGACGTTTCAGGATCTTCAGCAACACTTTCACGAACAAAACCAATATTTTCTTGTGAACGACCACTACGACTGCATTTTTCACTTTTTTGATCTTCCACGGAACCGGTCTCTTGAAATTTTTTTATAATTTGACCAATAGTGCTTTCAGATGGACTATTATGTAAACCATAAAATTTACGTAATTTTCTAAAAACTCTTTTCACAGAACGCCGATTTTCATAAAATAATTCAACAATTTGAACGCGTTGTTGTACCGTGTACGAAGCCATTTTTATAAATGTCATACATCACACTTTTTAAATGCCCACATACCCAGATAAATTCAGTGCACCATCTATATTTTATTTATTCTTAAAAAAAACCGCGCAATTTGAAACACCCTTTAGCACCGAAATAGACCACAATATGCTAAATTGCTTGTAGCCATATTTTTTTTATTTACTTAACTTAATAAAAATTAATTTTACATAGAAAGAAGAAGTAACACATAGAGAGCTGCTTAGGCTTTTCGTTACGTATCAACCTAATATCCAAACTATCATGTGAAAATACAATTAACTCGAACTTCGTATGTCCGTATTCTCCTGATTTTTGTTTTTCCCACTATCTAATAAATCGGACGACTCGACAGTTTTTTCTACACGTTCTTTTACTAATAGGTGAAATTAACTAACTTTCCTATTAGATACGGACAGGCAGCCTATCTTTTTCAAACATTTCTGTTATTAAGTAGATACAAAAAGCACTCATATATGCATGTAAATATATATAAATCAATTTTTTATATTTGTAAAAGTTACATAATCATTTATCAAACTTTATCACGAAGACACCAGTTGCATAGCGTCAATTTTCTTTCATCTGTTATCGGATAAAATAGTTTTGCAAAACTTAATTAATTTTCACATATCAACAGAGAATACTCAGAATTTCTCAATATTCATTAAACCAAGAATCAGAACTGACGTTGTAGCTGGATAACCATTCGACCATATGGTAACGGATTATAATAGACACTACGCACGTCCAGCTTCATAAAACTAAGTAAAAATTTACTTGCTATTATGTATATGAAACGAAAATTTTTATTATTCGTTTGTTATTGTATTTAGATTATGAACAGATTATTTATTTACTTGTAGTTGTTTGTTGTTCTCTTAACGGCAATACTGTTGAGCAATATGATTAGCTTTATTATTTTTACTATTATAAAAATGTACACGAATTCTACATCATCTGTGTTTGAGCATTAAATAATGAAATATAAAAATTTTATATTTATTTTATATTTTATTTAACATATGAAGTAAAAGTAACTTAAAAGGAATATTTTACATAAAAATATTTGTTACGCCGAACATATTTAAAGGCAAAAGTTTAATTTTTAGAGAACTCAAAATACCTATTCCTATCTGAGACATACTGAAAAATGTAAATTTTGTAGATGCGAGAAAGTTTTATTGATTCGATTTTTTTCTTTTTTTTTCCAGTACCCCCAAATATCGACGATTCTCTAAGCAGTAGCGACGTTATAGTCAGAGAAGGCGCCAATGAGACTCTGACCTGTAAAGCTACAGGTTCACCACAGCCGAGTGTAAAATGGAAGCGAGATGACAACTCTAAAATTACCATAAACAAAACACTATCAGGTTTGTTATTCCAATCTATGTACCAGTTAATATATTTCTTTAACATGGCCGCGTGTGGATGTATTTAAATATAATATATGTGTATATGTATGTACATACACTGTTGGCAAACACTTCAATACACTTTATTGAAGGAAAATTAAAATCTTTCTTACAATATCACTATTAAAAATATTTAATACAAATAACATTATACACTGCCATTTTAAAATAAGTGTACAGAAGCACAAATTTAATATATATGTATACGGACCACCGAAAATACTTTAAGCAGATTTTGCTACTTTTTAATAAATTTACAAAAAGTATTCGTACCCAAGCTTTTAGTTTTTAAATCCAGACTCAGATTAATGGTAATTTAAAAAGTGATTGTCTAAAAGTATATACTTTTCGAACAAACATTAACTTTTTGAGATTCGATTAAAGATCATGGAATGTAATTATACTGCATTCGATGTCCTACTCTGTATATAAATAAAGTATAAATCGTTTGCTAATGAATTTAATATATTTGCCATTATCTGTACTAATTCAGTGCTAAATATAGCGAACCGGAATTTTAAAAAAAGGTTTAGAAACTTCGAAAGTCGTAAAAAATAGTGCTTTTTATACTTTTCCAATGTAATTTTAAAAAATCAGAGATCGAAACAACCCAATAATAAAGAAACCCAAATCTAGAATTGACAACTTAGCTGTCAAAAAATAAAGAAAGAAGAAATTAAGTTCCTAATTCAATTATTTGTGCATTGTATTACAAATTAATGTTTTAAGGATTTAAGATAGCTTGGCTAATACGCAGGAATATGAACATACATCATCTATTTTTCCATTTATATAATTCTTTTGATAACATATATAACACGTGAATATTTTTTCATTTACAGTTATGGAATGGGAAGGCGAAACATTGGAATTAACGAAAATATCGAGGCTGGAAATGGGAGCATATTTGTGTATAGCAAGCAACGGTGTACCGCCTTCAGTAAGCAAACGGATAAAAGTTAGCGTAGATTGTAAGTCTGTTTCTCTTTTTGTACAAAAAATACAACCCTAACAATGTTTTAATGCCAGTTAGGAAATGTTAATATTTCGTTGATACGAAATTTATTTATTTTGGCTCCGCATGTGTTACTTGTTGATTCAAGTCTGATTAACGTTTGCGTATGTATGTACTGTATACGCGTGTCTCAAATATAAATGCAATCTATAGAAAATTCCTTTCTACAGTACACTTCAAAACATTCTGAAACTTTGCGAATGAAAATGATTAAATTACTGAAATGTTAATACGTTTCACATAAAAGACATATAACTGAAATTCCATTATTTCCTACATGCAGTTTGTATAATAAAAAACGCAGGCTAATATTTCTACTAGAAAAGATAGTGTATAAAATACATCTTATACATACTTAATATGGCGTCCAGTCTACATTATTTTTAAAAATAGCTTCACAGCGATTTCCCATACTTACAACCAAATTTTCGCATAATTCTTGGGTAATGAACGCCATACCTATTTTAAATTGCGGGATAAATAGAAAACTTTACACACACATTTCTCGCGAAAATTCTGTTTCTCTTGAGAGTCCAAACATTTTCAATTAATTTGGAGTTTGGGGACTGTGTAGGCCAATCCATTGATGCAATACCATACGTAGCCTTCCATTCACTACACAGTTTACTACGATGTTTTGGATCGTGATCTTCTTGTAGAGTCCAATCCACATCGCTATCTTTAAACCACACTTTACCGACCTTAGAGTCCCTTTTGGTACAATTTTGTCATTCGTTTAGCTTTTAAAATACTGATAACCACGCATAAAGCTATTAAGCCCCGCTCATTAAAGTAACTACAGACATGGATCTTCGCAGGATGTTTTATAGTGTGTTGTATAATACTTTCTTTATTCAATCACCAATTTTAATTATCTCGTGCCCGACTCACGTGCGCTTATTAATGTTTATCGGACAGCAACGATTTAATTTGTGCTTTGGTAAACGGTATCGTGTTCGCGTATTCTGCTTCTAATTGTCATTACACTAATATTTATTCTCCTCGAATTATCCTTAAGCAAGTGTTAATTGTGATTTTTTGTTAAATAAACTAATAATAACCTTATCTTTCCGCGTTCTTGTAGTGTGGCTTTCCCCGCGTCCTGAAATCATCTACACTTTGTTGATAACGCCTTACCCATCGTCTGACGAAGTTTTTCGATCCGGTGTGTAAATATCTAACTGCAGCTGCAATCACATAGAACGAATAATTGAACCAAAATCGACTAGGAATATTAGAAGAGAAATATTTCTACCTACTCTCTGAATTACACCTTGTTATTAATTTTCCTTCATGGAATATTGGTCTGTTTCATATTATACAAATACAATCTATATATAGGTTATAATACAATTATTTATAATAAACATATATGATAATAATAATAATAGTAATTCATAGCGTCATTCCCCAACAGCTTAACGCCAATTACACCTTCCCAGACAACAGACCATCTAACTCGAACTTTCGTCGAGCCCTGAGAAGGGTTATTTTCGAGACAAGTTTTCGGCAATCTCGCTGTTTCCATTATCTAGCAATTACTACTCTAATATTCATGAAAAATAAATAGTGTTATGATATACTCAATTAAATATACTTATATACATCATATTGTAACAACAATATTTGTTAGTAGAATTCAAGAACTGAAAAAATATTATTTTTAAAACAATTCAGTATACAGTCGCAATTTTCGTCACATTGAATCTGTTTTATGCTGAGAATGAGTACTCGCTATTACTGCTTGGATAACAAGGTGACTTATAGCTGATATGCCAATTATATATGTGTTGCACTATAGTACCCTTACCATAGTGGTTAAAAGACTGTCTAACCGTTAAGGTAAGGAGCACCTCATTAAGAACAACGAAAGAACGAAACGTCAGGGGAAATCTTCTCAGAACCATCACGGAATCGCGAGAACATGCAAAAGAACTTTTACTTTCCTTGTTAATTACTTCTACATTTAATTTGTACACTAGTTCCGGGTGTGTCCTGGATATTCTTTAAATATAATCTTCGAAATTTCATTGTTAACCTTCATTTCAGACTCATGACAATGTTCACTTTTAAGTGACTCATCGCCATAACATACCTTGTCAAGTCTATGTTACTACCCGATACTGCCGCACTATTTTCAAATTTAATTTCATGTCACATTGCACTGCGTATTTCAATGGTATTCATCTCGAGTGAAATAAGAAATGTCTCATTCACGTCACGAATTTATTTCTATGAGAAATATCGCAAAATATTGAGCATTATTTCTATGTTGAATAAAAAAAAAAGGTATTACATACATATACACAAATTACCGTACTAGCAAATAATTCAGGAAGTATAATACTTTATGAAATATGTATGAGCGAGACAGATAAATTTATTTTGCAACGTATTACACAAAACAAATATATTTAGTTCATGTAGAATAATAAGAACCCACATTCGTCTACACATGAGCGCAAAGAACTACTTCCACTGTACGTACAAATATTTTCTTGGAACCGAATTCTTCATCTGTCCCTTATAATACATTACGAAACAAGTCTATCACTCTGATGTATTATATAAAGTCCTGTCCTCTCTTCCGATATAATATTTTGCATTTCAGAAATACATTTAAAGAAAGAATCATAAAACACGAACCATAAGTAAAATTGGGAAATGGATCTTCTTAGTGTCGGGGGCTTTATTAAAATTAAAACACCCGCGTTCCTTTAAGATTATTGTATTTAGTATCTTTCATGAATCTTTTCAAACGTCAACCTTCTTACATACTTACTTTTTATCAACCTATTCTATCTAAAGTTACTTTCATTTACTCGCCAATTTCAAATTTGAAAAAATACCCTACAGTTCGGCCATCTTGACAACTAAAGGTGACCTCACCGTTACATTATAAATTTTTACATCGTAGATTACATAGATTTTTAAAATTAAACTACTTAATATATAACAAACAAGATAAGATTAATTTATAAGGTAGGGACGGATCCGGGATGCTTCATGCAAGCTTCGGAATGGTATTTGCGACACCTGATGTCCCTCTATATCCTCTATCACGTATCGATCGTGCTCCAAAACTTTTGTAATTACATAAGGTCCTCTGTATCGTGGTATTAACTTTTTACTACCTGGTGTGGTATCGACATTTACAATCATCACCCAATCGCCCTCTTGGTATTTCCTTGGTGTCTTGTGTTTTGCATCGAACTTTTCTCGTTCATATTCTTGCTCTCTATTCATTCTACGCTCTACTTCCTCACGGATGTCTTCTAAAGTTGTAACAGTTCGTTCTTCTTGAATTAGAATTTCGCTTAACCAGTCAGCAATATTTCCTCGTTGATTGGTACCGAATAATAATCTACTTGGTGTTTCCTTAGTAACTCTTGAACTGGTATTGTTTAACGCGAACTCCACACGTACTAGATGTTCATCCCATTTGTCTACTTCGATCATTTTTGCTAGCATAGGCACGAAGGTGCGGTTAACTCTTTCTACTTGTCCGTTAGCACGCGGCACTCCCGCAGCCACCATAATATGTTCTATCATGTTCTCTTCTATAAATTGTTTAAAAGCATTAGCCCTGAAGCTTGAACCTCTATCAGAGATTACTCGTTTTGGTCTACTATAATGACTAAAATAGTGCCTCAAGTATTTAATAACTTCTTCTGTTCCGGTTGTCTTACAAGGATATAACTTGACATACTTGGTGAATCCGTCCACTACAACCAATATATGTTTGGATTTGCGTGATGTCGTCTCAAAAGGTCCACAATGGTCTACGTGCACTGTTTCAAACGGTAAATTCCCTTTAGGAATCGGATATAATTTGCCTTCTTTTTTCCCAGAATTCGGAGTATACACGATGCATTTCCAACACTTCGAAATATAATCCGAGACTTTAGACTTCATCTTCGGAAACCAATAAGTCCTCTGCAGAACTTCCAATACTTTGTCGATTCCCGCATGACCTATCATTTCATGATTCTGTCTGATTATTATTTCTTCCATGTCCAACGGTACATAGAACAAAATCTTATCATTCTTGTCTATCTTCCGATATATTAAACCGTCTCTTAGTTCAAAGTGTGGTAACTCTGTTACTTCTAGTTGTCTCCTTATTTCAGTTATCTTTTCGTCTTTTTCTTGGTGCAATGCAAGCGTTGCCTCTATAGTACTCTCTTGTATTACTAGAATATTGTGGTGTCTGCTTAGCGCATCAACGTGCTTCATTTTCTCACAGCTTCTATGTATTATCTGGTAGTTATAATTTTGAAGATACAACGCCCAACGCATAATTCTTGGTACTATATCCTTCTTATCTAATGTCTTCCGAAAGCTGTCGCAATCAGTTACAATAGTAAAACTAATACAATATAAATAAGTGTGAAACCTCTTCAAAGCGTATATTATAGCTAAACACTCGAGCTCATACGAGTGGTACCTTGATTCAGTATCTGAAGTTCTCTTTGAAAAATAGGAAATTGGATGCATCTTCTTATCATCTCCCTCTTGCAAAAGTATTGCTCCATATCCATCTCTACTAGCATCACAATGTAACTCGGTTTTCGCATTTGGAGAATAAATATTCAATACAGGTCCTGAAGCTAAGATCGTTTTTAATTGATTGAAAGCTTCTAAAGTCGATATCCCAAATTCCCATTTGCGTCCCGTGCAGTTAGTTTATACAATGGTGCGGCTATCCTTGAAAAATTTTGTACAAACTTTCGAAAGTAGCTGATAAGACCAATAAATCTTTGCAACTCCTTACAAGTTTTAGGAACTGAAAAATTCACTATAGCATTTATGTGGTCATTACTTGGAAGTATCCCCGTTTCGTTAATCTTGTATCCCAAATAGCATATTTCTGTTTCCAGAAAGTTACACTTGTCTAATCTCAACTCTAATCTATTTTCTACACATCTTGTTAACACCTTTTTCAATATATCTTAATTCTCTTCGATGTCAGTTGTTGCGATTAATATATCATCAATATATAGGACGATCTTGTTATTTCTAATCAAATCATCAAAGATTAGATGCATGTATCGCATAAAAATACCGGGCGCATTGCATAATCCGTATGGTATCTTTGTGTATTCAAATTGTCCGAATGTAGTCACAAACGATGTATATTGCTTCGATTCTTCATCTAAATTGATATGATTAAACGCACTCTTCAAATCAATTCTAGAAAACCATTTCTTATTCTTGAGATACTCAAGCTGATCTTCAATGACTGGAAGTGGAAATCTGTCTTTTACAGTTACCTTGTTTAATTGACGAAAATCAACGCACATGCGGTATTCTTCTCTACCTTTCTTTTTAACTAAAACTACTTGCGAACTATATGGAGAATTACTTCTTGTAATAATTCCTCTTGTTTCCAAATCTTGCACTATTTCTCTTGTAATTTCCCTTTCTTTGTAGGACGTTCGCTTGGGCTTGGAATAGAAAGGATTGTGATTCCGGTACAATCTTATTTTCATTTGGAAATCAACCAAAGGCGTATCAGGTTTAGGACAAGTCACATATTCAGAAATTAAATCATTTACCTTACAAGCTACATGATAGGGAACATTCGATCCAATATTTAAATTTAAAGCATTTACATCTGTATCATCAAGTTGAATCAAAAGTAAATCATTGCAAAATCCATTCGCTCGATTTTCATTAATGTATTTTCATTGAATGTAATTATTCTATTTGGCCAACAAATAAAATCTCTCCCCAGCAAGCAATCATATTTCATGGTCATATTAGGAACAATATTAAACTCTATATCATATGTCAAATCAGTAATAACTACACTAACTTTACATTTACCTATAACACTCAATTTTGAACCATTAATTCCTTCATAATCTACTTCATTATGGGATATATTATCAAAATTATTAATAATTCCTACCTTTAGTAGTGATATAGGGCTTCCTGAGTCAATGACAGCATTAACAGTTTTACCTGTATTCATAAAATTTACATGTACAAAATAAGGATTCTTATAATCTACTAAACTAATGATACGATCCCCTGTTCTTCGATTCTGATTAACACCTTCTCTCTTCTCGGGACAGTTATTTCTTTGGTGATCCAGCGAGCCACATTGGTAACATGCACCCTTTGGACGCTTTGGCACTATACAGTCAGTTGCTTTGTGTCCACTTTTACCACAATTGAAACACACAACACTATCACTTTTTGTAACTGGTTTCCTTGATTTTTCCTCTTTTCCTCTTCTATCATCTTGAAATTTAGCCCTTCGTTCTTCAATAACTCGTTCATAACTTAAAATCTCATGATATACATCATCTATATCTGTATGTACACTACTTAAAATTACATTGCTTAATTCTTTCGATCTTAAACCTATGGCTACCTGCTCTTTTATCTCACTGAATGCCATGTTCAAACTTTTACATAGTTTTACTTTGTCATGAAAGTAACCGCTTACAGTTTCCTTTGGTCCCTGAATCCTACTTTCAACACGTTTCCATTTATCAAGTGTACTTGCTTCATGAAGAAATGTACGTCGAAATGTTTTTTTAAATTCCGCAAAACTATGTATCTCCGGTTTACTGTCAAGCCAATGTCTAGCAGCTCCCTTCAAATGTGTTTTAGTTTTCTCAATTATAAAAGCATCTGGCCACTCATGTATTTGAGCAGTATTCTCCAGTTGTTCAAGCCATATTTCTGCGTCATTTTGGTTGCCTTCTCCGTCGAAATCTCTCAAACTTTTGCTAAGATCTGGCATTACATTAAATGTTCTTGTGGTTACACTTTGTCGCTCCATTTGATTCTGCATCATTTGCATCATTGTCATATTTTGCTGTATCATCGAACACATAGTCTTCAACATTTCGTCCATGTTAAACCGGCTTGCAGCTGTACCTTCTGCTGTTTCGTTTATTCGGTCTCCCGTCTGTTCTGTATTCGTTTTAGATACGAATTCTTCAAAATTCCGTTCATTTACTTCGAAAGTATGTTCTACTTCTTCACCATTCGAGTCCACCATTTTTTAGTCAACATCCAACGCGTTACACTTAAGGATTTCTTTCTCCTGTTCGGTAACTAATCGTAGTCTTTGATAACCTCTCTGGTAATCCCACACCTGATAATTATCGGGGGCTTTATTAAAATTAAAACACCCGCGTTCCTTTAAGATTATTGTATTTAGTATCTTTCATGAATCTTTTCAAACGTCAACCTTCTTACATACTTACTTTTTATCAACCTATTCTATCTAAAGTTACTATTCATTTACCCGCCAATTTCAAATTTGAAAAAATACCCTACATTAGAATAGTTTTATTCGTCATTGCAGCTAGGGAAAACTTGTTTTTTCTATTTTGAGTTAAAATAATAGAGCTAAGTTTTTTTATAAATATACATAGATAAAAGCTATTCTACACACAGTTGCACTTTAGATTTATTTTTATTGTCGCTTTTTAACAAATATTCGGTGAGGAAACTATGCCTAAGTCCTCTCAGTTAACTGACGATATCAGCTTATTTAGGAATTTCTAGAAAATACATTGGATTATAACAAGTTAGGACAACCGGTATATATTACATTTTTGATTATTTGAAACATGGACATTGTCTTCAAAAGTCATTTACTTACGTTTTATTTTGCGTGTTTACTTAAGCTTATGATTTCCAAAAAAGCGAAAAATATAAATGTATTTATAATGAACCTTGTCAGATTTTGCAAAAACGACCAAGAATTATGAAAGTTTGTATAATATTTACACTATTAATAAAATGACGCTTTACTTCAATAAGTAAACGAGATAGAAAACGAATGATTACCGTGATGAAAGACAATATTTTTCATGTTGCTATTACATAAGTATACAATTTCAAATTAAATATTAAAAAACACATTAAATTAAAAGTATACATTTAAATTCAGAAATAATTGGTACTTAACATTAAAACATTAAAAATTTCTCTTGACATAATCAATAATCCCACGTTTAAATACATAATAATTTATTTAATTTTTTATTGCCGGAGGCATTTCATTGAAAATCTTCAGACCTTTATAAAATATAACATTCTGACAAGAACTTGTTGTTGCCAAAGGTAATCTATAATCGTTGGCGTTCCTCAAATTGTATGGTTGGATTTCAGCTACATTGAATATAAATAATAGTGTTCATAACGAGTCGTTAGTTGATGGAGAGCCACTGCAGTCTGTTCAAATGTTTAATACTGTACTCTTCTGTCAAATTGGGAAAGAACAAGAAATTACTGAAAAAGTAAATCCAAGAGTAGTCGGGGAGGGCACTTCGTAACTTAGATCAAACATTTTTGCTTGTACAGTTAATAATGAATGTACTGGTGTATTTTTTGTTATGGAACAGAATATTTTACTTTGTCAACTGTGGTGATTCGCTTCTGATTCGAGTATCAAACAACTTCAGTAATACTGTATAATACTCTGGTATGATGCTTCTCCATTTCTCAAGATAGTCGACACGTACAATACTACATGCATCCCCGAAATTTTTTTTGTCTGACTTATACCCACCTGAGACAAAACTTGTGCATTCTTCCTAACCTCTCACATCGGCATAGTACATCACGGTCTTCTCTTCAACTTGGCAAAATATACATATGATTTATATTGTCAACGTCATTATTTATACGTTCCTTGAGCTACAATGCCCTATTAATAGACTCGCTATCATCCTAAGATACAATCTATCCCTACTCAGTAGATGCGTTGTGCATTTGAATGACTATCTCACAAGGAACTGCTTTCGCTGTCTTGGACCATTACCGAGATTCTCATATGTACATTATTATGTTGTATGGACATCTGAAATATTTACAATATCTACGAGCTCCCGCACCTTGACGTGATAATTATTCGAATTTGCATCTCGAATTTTTTGTCAATAACATTGACAGTTATTTCTAATTTTGGCTTCTTAGAACGTTCACCATCTTGAATCAATCTACGAACATAGATCGAATATGAAGTACGAATTACCAGTCGATACTTAATTTTTTTTCATAACGGTAAATGTACAGTCGAGTGACGTACAAGCGACGTATAATTTCACTGAATTAAACCATAGTGCACATTATGTGGCTTCAATTTCGCAAAGAATGTATAGCCTTATAATAATAAATGTGCAAGTTATTTACTTCAAACTCGCTATGGTGACAGATTGCATCTACAGGAAATAAACCGCTATCTATGTGTTAGGCCTAGAACGTTTCTCCCCATCCTCGTATAAGATTTGTAAATTTGTATCTATCTAACATTAAAATTGAAATATGTTTAGTTGCTAGCACAAAAAGGTTTTCGATCTAAATCACAAGTTTTGGCCTATATTTTTAGGTCGAGCCGTAACGATATCAAACTAGACAGAAAGCTCTTTTATGTTTCATTGAGAAAAAGCGAACAATGGTGTGCGTAGTATGTAATAAGAATTTGTTTACAATTTTGACCAAAAATCTTAATACTGCAGCATTGTCTTTCGCATTTTATTCAAGACACAAATATGATGAAATAACAAAGTGTAGTTTACTCAAAATACTTTTCTATTTAATTAGCAGTATTTGTTCTTGAAGTAATCCTATGCTGCAACATATTTTAAATGGTTGTTAAACTTGATCGGTACATTGCAAGTATGTGACTACAAACGGTAGCAATAGTAGGTAATGAATGCATTTCAATGGACTAAATACATTAACATAAATTATTAGTTAATATTTGTTGTAATAAAAAATGCAATACGAAATTTAAACGTTAAAAGTCGTGTTATGATGGCATCAAACAGTGGTAAACTACGTATATATATATATATATATATATATATATATATATATTTTATAAATATGTTCATCAAATTACGTATACGTAAGAAAAATGAAGAATTAAAAACTTTGCACTCCCAGTTTAATGATTTTTCCAAATTTCTACGTTCAGACGTGCAAAATTTTTAATTCTCCCTGCAGGCGAAGACTTTACTTGTGTCAAGTCAAACGAAACCAAGGAAATGAAACAAATTTCCATAGTCTTGTAAACTATTATATGATCGCACTTCAAAAACATATTGGTCATTGTAATCTTCTTAATCGGACGGTGGTTAGTACACTCTTTATTTTCCTAAAAGCCTTCGAAGATATCATTGCTGGTCTGTTGAGGAAATGGTATTTGTTTATGCATCTAATGAACTATTTAATATCTTTGCTATTATAGATCGTGGCTTACAACCAGTTGTATGAGCGTAGAGCCAGATATCTGGTGAAAATTAAGTCAGAAATTATTTTATGGAAGAAACTACTTATATTCTAATGTAATTGCCTATTACACGTTATACGTAATCCAACAACAACAAGAAGATTTAGATCTAAACAATTAGATCATTATATTTACACAAAAACATATATTTATATATACGTTATTCATCAAATCGTATTATCGGACAAGTTCTATATACAACCATGCTCAAATGTATTAGACACCTTAGGAATTTATGTACAGACATACATATATAGTTTATATAGTTTAGTCAAAAGAGAGGTGAGGAAAATAAAACTGTTGTGAAAATTATGTACAAAGTGTTATTTAGTAATATAGTACAATTTATCAATATTTTGTTGCTCCGCCCTTGGCCTTAATGACAGCTCGCACTCGTCGAGGCATACTTACTACTAAATTGTAACACTCTGCCGGTGGTATTGCAGCCCATATTTCGCGAATTTTTGTTGATAATTCTGCTTTTGACAGGCATTTATGTTCCGTGATCTTAGTTTTTAAGATACGCCACAAATTTTCAATGGGCGACAAATCGGGACTTTGTGGCGGTCAATCCAATACCTCCACTGTGTTTTCCTCGAACCAACGCATTACAGCTCCCGATTTGTGGCAGGGCGCATTATCTTGCTGAAAAATGTATTGTGGAATATCCTGGTCGAATAGTTTTAGCATAGACGGTTCTAATACTTCCCCCAACATGGCTAAATAGCGTTGGCTATTCATCCGTCCATCGCACAGGTACACTTCTCCAACACCGTATGCAGACATAAAACCCCAAACCATGATACTACCACCTCCAAATTTTACTGTGGGAATGATACATTGTGGTTCATAAGCTTCCCCTTGCCTACGCCGAACGTATAGCGTCCCAGGTAGTCCCCAAAGCTGCTAAGCAAAAGAAGAAAGTTAGCACTTAAACAGGATTAATTTTGTTTAATGTTACATGTAGACTGAATTGCATACAACGATAAGAATATTAGTCATGAAGATGTACTTACATACCTCGATATTCGATTCATCAGACCAAAGAATCTTCGACCACTTCTCGATTGTTCAATTTTCATGTTGTTTGGCCCATAAATACCGCTTCTTTTTATGAGCGTCAGTCAAAAGCAGTTTACGTCGTTCTTACACCCTCGTAAACCAGCACGCTGGAAACGCCTTCTCGAGCTATTTCGACGATTTTTTCCTATGACTGAGAGCCAGTCTTTGTAAAATTCTGTCTTGTCTAATCGAGGTATAGGGTTTTCTGACACTTTTTGGTCTGTTAACAAACGACCCACTCTCCTGATAGCGACTAATGGTTGTACGGACTGCACATCGCGAACATTTTTTTTTGCAATTGCAGCTATTGATAACTTCTGGGAATGCAGTAGCACTATTTGGGCGCGTTTCCCTACCGACAACTCGCATGTTTTAGGCATTTTTCTTCAACAAATAACTGACACAACGTGAAAAAATAAAATAATCTAATTGATCTCTACCACAAACTCACAAACGCACGTTGCTCACACACTGCTAGAATGACACTAAATTTCTAAAATCCACAATTTCCCCTTTCCACCTATTCTTTTCAATAGGAGATTAACTAGGGTATTCAAAAACGCATTTCTGTAAATACCATTAACTATTTTTACAGTTAATTTCCGTCAGACTTGGATAATACCCAGAATAAGGGTTTTTACCTGGGGTGTCTAATACATCTGAGCATGGTTGTATATAATCAAAGAAAAGGATTCGTATATTACGCGCATTGCTATATGTAATCGAATTCAAATTTTAACAAATTTGTTCGGAAAATAATGTGTTTTTGTACTACGTTATGAATGAGAAATGCTCCGACTGCCAATTTTGGTTACGTATCATTATTATAAAGACCTTTCTACATGAATTCGACAGATATATTTTCGTGAACATTGTAAACCTTTGTGGTACCTACTGTACATAAAGGGATTGATTGAGGAATATTGCTTCGAGCTCTTAAAAATTTGACATAGTTATTTTAAATAAAAGCACAGACGTTTATAGAAAACTCAGATATCGCAGCAATTTATAAAATCAATTCCGTACAGTTATGTAAAAATTACATTTACACGTATTTATGAAGTAGAATAGATATATAATAATAAATTCAGTTCTTAATTGCTTTTGTAATGTGCATTATTTATTTTCAATCGTAGAATTCTTTAACAATTTTATAAAATTCTACAATGTCGTTTGTTGGAATGAATTACGTTTATATTAACTAAACACTATACTGATTAAACATGGACAAATGGTGGCTACATTAGCTAGCCATTGTACAAATGTGGAGTGTATAATTTTGACACTCTCTCGCGCATCTATTGTGAACCTGACAGTCCGAATTACATAATAGCTCCTGCTGGACAATGGATACTAATTTATGCTTAGGAGTGTACAATCAGTGTCTTGTTATTACTATTTATTTTATTTCGTCTTTATTGTCCTTTTCTGTCCACCGTTTCAACTCTTGTTCTAAATAATATTATTATAATTGATATAAGGTCTTTTGAACTTATTATTATTTCGAATCTAAATAGCTTATATTTTATTTTCTTAAAGTGATAATTTTTCCGAAAAGAAAGATTTTTAATAAAGTTGTCTCTCATGCAATACACTTAATTCAAAGGATTTCTAATTTATTGATTCTTTCTGAATAATACAATTTCTTCAGCCTTTCAAAATAGGCATTTATCGCATCTATAATCTCCTTATTAGAGCCGAATCTTTTTCAGCCGAGCCATTTCTTCAAGTTCGAATGCAAGAAATAGCCGCTAAGGATTAAATCTGGAGAATAAGGATATTGAAGCAATTGAAACCTAATTTATCGATTTTAGCTAGTTATGTACGTGTGCATCTTTGCATTGACTTGATAGAAATAACTTTTCTTCGCCAAGCGCGTTGATTTTCTTTTTCGAAACGTCGAACCCGTAAATGCACGTTAGTTGCTTGCCCCTTTTCAAGGTAAACGAAGTAATTTAATTAATATCTAAATATAAAAATATAAGTGTGCAACTAGCTGTACTAATGAGTACAATTTCTGATGAGCTATCTTGTATTAAACTTTTTGTCTGACGTGAGACACTTCTGGAGATACTATGTAAACGTAAAACATAGATAAACTCAACATTTTCAGACAAGTTTTTAGTAATCAAGGTAAGAGAAGAAAACAATTTGAACTAAGATGCATCTAATGATGAGAAACGTGAAAGAAGTAAACTAGAGGAGGATGTGTTTAAAAAGTCCAGGAGAACATATAGAGGCTTACCAAAAACAAATTATGACATGATGAACGAAACAAAACTAATGTGGAAGACACTAAGGCAGAGAGAGAGAGAGAGAGAGGAAATAAAAGAATTAAAGTAAGAACAGGAAGAGATAAGGATATTTAGAGAATTAAACGAAATAGTAGATGATTTAAGGAAAGAAATTTATATAATAAATGAAATGAAATTATAAAGTGAAAAACGAGTGCTCATACAAGGACTTCTAATAGCCACAGAAGACTTTGGCGAGAGGGCAGCTTATTGAAGAGAAGATAGGGGCAAAGCAGTAGTAAGAAGAGCACGTAGATGGGGTACTAAAACACGTCTTGTGGAAGAAGAGAACCTAAGAGAACAAAAGAGCAAAATAAAATCAAGTTAAAGAATAGGCCGGACGAAAAAAATTAGTGGTAGACGGGAAAATCTGGAAATGGAATAAACGAGAAACCACAAAATATTAACCAGTGTGACAGTGGGAATATGGATCCGACCTAGCAACGAAACGAACGGAGATTAAAGAAACAAACTGGATATAAGCAAAAGAAGAATAAGAAAAAACAAACAAATTAAAATTAGGGCAACTACATGGAATGTTTAAATTACATATACGGTAGATGCACTGAAACTAAACAAATAATATAACGATTACAAAAATAGAAGACACATGCATATTTTTTAATAGCAGAATTGAGAAAAAGAGACTGGGTTTATAGTTAATAACAGGTTCAAAAGTGAAGTTATCAATTAAGAGGGAAGACTCAGATAGAATGTATGGGATCAGAATCAGAAGCTGATTTAAAAAAATTAATAAAATGAATGTGCATGTATTGTCCGAACAGAAAGGCACGGACACTAAAATTAAGTTCTATGAGGATTTGGATAGATTTCTGGGAAGGAGTCAGAACGTTGATATAAAATACTCATTAGGTGACTTGAATGCCAGGGAGGAAATAATAATACAAGGAAGTAACGGGTGGCAAAGTAGACATTCTACAGGTAATGACAATGTGAAGAGGCTTATAGGATTTACGCTTGAGAATAATATCCAAATCGTTGCATGCTTTTAATCACAATTATTAATTAATTAAAACCAAATACGTGATAATGAAAGATAGTACGATCTGTTTATCTAATGTTTGAAAATAAAAGAATATAAGACCTCGGGAACGTTTTCAAAGATTGTATAAGTAGAGCAGATATCAATAGCAACAAAAACAAGATTGTATCAAAGGTATGTGATTACCTATGCATACGAGATGTGTACAATGGCAACGAAGGAGGAACGTAAACTGAAAATCTAGGAACGTAAAGTATTAGAAAGAATTTTTAGAGAATTAAAGTCTAGATCGAATTCAGAAGAACAAATAAAGAAAGAGAGGAATTATATAGAAGACCAGACATTGTTCATGTGGTAAAAATACAAAGAACTAGATGGTTGGGGCACAGCGTGAATAGCTGACAGAAGATAAGTTAAAAAATACTGGTGGGAGAAAACGGGGGATAGAGAAGAGAGTGACCGAGTAAAAAATATTTGAAAGAAATAATGAAAAATCTGGGAAAATAGATGTCAGGAAGAAGAAGAAAGCGCTAGACCGACAAAATGAAAAAAAAAGTGAAAGACCTCGAAACAAGGGCAACTAAGCCTGTAAAACTGATATATATATATCATATATGACGTGATTGCCACAGCTTAAGGATGTGTCACTGCAGCAATTCGAAGTTAAAAATATTTAATGAATATGCTACTAATTATATATAAATATATAATTTAGCACTTTACGATGAGAAATAAATGAAAATTAGTATTTTCTGATATGCCGTCGTTGATTAAAATCACGGAAATTCATTAAAAATAAATGAACATCTTCCCAAAAGTCTATCGTAACTGAGCTACAAGCGTCTAAAGTTTTAGATATCCCTACTAATGCAAGTATTATATACCATTGTTGATAGACTTTCGGTGAATGTTCGATGTGGTATTATTGACCACCGTCTCATTGGTCCATTTATTATCGACGAACATCTCACGTCAGTTCCTGGAAAATTGCCTTACAACATTACTGGATAACGTTCTTCTTAATGCAAGACGACGAATGTAGATACAGCACGATGGCACACCTCCGCACTTTGGTAGGCAAGTAAAAGGTTTCCCTAATCAAAATTATACAAACTGGTGGATTGGAAGAGGATCAGTAGTCACTTAGCCGACGTGGTCACCAGACTTAAATTCCCTAGATTACTCTTTATGGAGAAGGCTGAAATTGTTTTTTATGTAAAACAACTTAAAAACAGAGAGCAACTTGTTGCTAGAATTATGGAAGCCGCATAAACTATTTGTACTGGCCTTGAGACTGATTCCCTAGATTACTTTTTATGGAGAAGACTGAAATTTTTTTGATGCAAAGCAACTTAAAAACAGAGAACGACTTGTTGCTAAAACTATGGAAGTCGCAGAAACTATTTGTACTGATCTTGAAACTACAATATATATATACAACTATGTGGACATTTTGAACAACTAATTCAATAAAGCGACTTCTTTTTAAATGTTTTTCATTGAAATTTTTTTCCGTGGTACATAATACCTGCATTAGAAAAGTTATCTAAAACTGCAAATGCTTGTAACTCAGATACAATGGTTTTGGTCATGTTCATTAGAACAAGTTAAAATGTCTAATGAAATTTTGAACTCAAAATTGCTTTAGCGACATATCTTTAAACTATATGTATATATATTACTCATATATATATATATATATATATATACTTACTTACTTACTTAATCCTATAGACTCTTATACCTTTCGGTGTCGAGTCATGCTGGAGTCGAGTCCTCCGCTTCCCCTCTCCATATATATATATATATATACATATATGAGTAATATACTCTCAGGCTCTCCGCGTTGTTGGACAGAAGTTCTCGTAAGAATCGACGTCTCGACGTCTCGACGTTTCGATGACATCTCAATAATTTTCTTCAGGAGTTGTTTCGTAGTGAAGCGTCAACCTGAAACAGTTTTAAGTTAACGCTTCAACAAAACCACCAACGCGGAGAGACCGAGAATATATTACTCATACTTACAACCGCGAGAACCTTGGTTCGAACATTATATATATATATATATATATATATATATATATATATGTGTGTGTGTGTGTGTGTGTGTGTGTGTGCTTACTAATAATATTATTGTAACACAACTCCTTATAAAACACCACTAAACGGGTAAATTAATTCAAGTGACTATAAATGAATAGTTTTGCTTAAAGACAGCCTTCTTCTATAGCTTGCAATATTCGTCGGACAGTCATATTGGCACTTTTCTTCTATTCTTTCTTGTTGAAACTGCTTTATATGGAATAGAAGATTGTAGTTAGTTTCATTACTTATAAATGTGCAGCATTTCATCATTAAGTTCAGTGAAGTACTTCTTATCAATGACGATATTCTCATTTAATGTAACGATTTCGTACCTATATGGAAGGATTTTTTAATACTGCTTATCTGTATACTTTACCGTAGACTTGAGTTTGTACTGTTTTATATTAATTCTAACAAATAGAGGAGCATAATTTCATGGCTTATTTTAAATTTTCCTACTAACTTGTTGCAAAAATGAGTTGATTTATTTCAAATGTTTTCAATTCCATCATCTTAAATAAACTCATTTCTTCTCAAGTCTTGGTGTTCTTCTGTCCTGTAAAGGATTGGTGCGATATTTTGGTAAAATCGCAAAGGCCAATGTACAAATACCAGAGCAGGGACGAGTCACACGCAGTAAGACGAGCAGCATTCAACTGAAAGCATCGTCTGAAGATGGTAAATGAGATTATACCGAAATATCGCATCGATCCTGTACAAGACAGATAACTACGCGGGAAGGAATGCGAAAGCACGTGAACATATATTACACCTGCGAAACCATACATACGTAGGTAGCCTGAAAAGATTCCAATACATCACAGAAATAAATATTTTTTGCCAAATTCACTTTCATTTTTTTAAAAATAGTCTCCTTTTAAGTTTATATATTTTTCCCAGAGATGGGAGTATCTCTGGGAAAAATAATGCTTTAATCCGTCCAAATAGTAGTTCTTCGTTTATGAATGGCCTCTTTATTCGATGAAAATCTCTAACTTCCGGACGAAATTTCGAACCCAGGAAACAGAAAAGAAACGCTAGGGGCTAGATCTGGTCAATACAATGAGCGATCAATCAATTTGAAACCCATTTCATGGCGACCATGAAATGTGAGACAGTGCTTTGTCTTGGTGGAACAAAACTTTCATTTTCTTCAAAAACTTCTGCCTTCAGCTTATCAAGTAATGCGTTGTATGCTCCCGTTATTGCTTTTTTTTTCAAGATATTCGATTAACACAACTCAATGACTATCTCTAAAAAACAATCGTCATCATTTTCCGTTCGATGAAACAGTCTTCGTCTTTTATGGAGCCAGTTCCCTTTTCGCAATCTACTACAAAGGATACTAGGAAAGTTTTGCAATATGGCGCAACAATGAATCGTAGGAAGCTGCTTGTTGCTTCATGTTGAGATAGGTTCATACGTGCATAGTAGCCGCCGCGTCATGTTGATGGGGTCTGTTATTCATTAGCAGTGAGAATGTAAATTCCTTGCGATGGCATCGTGGTCACGAAATGAGATAAGGGCAATTTCGCGTTATAACTTCGTGCGTAGTTTAAACAAAGACCAGTGCTTCAAAGAAATAAATCTTGCACTAGGTGATGTTTGTCCGCATCGCACAACGATATTCAGGTGGTATAGACTACTCCAAAGGGGAAACTTTACTGTGGAGGATGCTGAGAGACCGGGAAGGCCACGAACGTCAGTTACGGAGGAAAACGTTACTCCTGTGAGGAAAATGCTTGTCGAGGACAGGCGAGTGACCTACCAACAGATAGAGGGTACATCAGGTCTAAATGCACCAGCAAGACTGAAGAGCAGATGACACGACGTGTGACTTGGCGCCGAGAGATGCAAACAAAGTTTAATTAGGGACAATCTCAGTATGTGAACAACATCGTGACAGGGGACGAGACTTGAGTCTGCTATTACGATGTGCTAACCAAAGCTCAAAACAAAGTTTGGGTCTTTGATGGTGAGGACACACCCGTAGTTGTCAGAAAATCCCGATCTCTAAAGAAGAAAATGATATCTGTATTTTTCAAATCGAGTGGAATTATGGAACGCGTCGTTTTGGACACATAGAAGACAGTCACAGCTAAGTGGTATACTGAACGATGCCTGCCTAAAGTCACTGCATCTTTGCACTGTTCCCGCATGTGAAAATGAAGCAAAAAGGAGGCGGTTTTCCAGTGATGAGGACCTTCTGCGGGCTTGGAACAACGAGTGTGCTTTACTCCCTAGTGAAACTTGACACAACTGGTTTAAAGATTGGTTTCCGAGGATCGGGAGATGTATTGAGTGTAGAGGAAATTACTTTGAAAAAATTAAATAAACAAAGCTGTATTGCAAAACTTTCCTTGTACCCTTTGTATTTTGACCGTATCCTAGTTACATCAATACTGTGACTTATTTTGCTTAACTGCTTCAACAGGACTCTGATAGTGTGTATTCGAATGCGTTTTTGGGCCCGAGTGCGCAAACGCGGCAAGCAAGGCGCGGTTAGCTTTTTCATGCCCAAAACTTCCAATAGACTGAAACTTTCAACCCTCAAATTTCATAATATTTTGGATTGTCCGGCTTTACGTCAGTCTCTTAAATTGAGAATTCCTAATTTGAGATCGCATCAAAAAATATCTTTTACTTGCTATTTACTAGAACGAACATATTGTTGTGGTTACTTATATATATCTAAATATGTGTGTAATAAAGTATTTAGACCGGCTGATACTAATATGTGCACAACGTGAATGTAACTGCGGATAATTTCAATGTACTTATTTAGATTTAGTTTAATTAGTTTAATGTATGGTATGTATTCGTTAACGTTCATAAATACCCATTGATATGAATGGAATATATAATTCCTCTTTAATATGTAACATTCTATCATCGGCATCTATACGAAACGATGGTACTACTTACAAAATTTGTTTATTATTTGTTTAACGCAATATGTATTCAAAAGCCCTCTCAAGAATTTATCTAAACCGAGTCCCTAATTTGGAAACAATTAAATCGATGAATATGAAACGAGCTGGTCGTGTATATGCAAATTTTCCGAATCAGGATATGACGGTTTATATATGGAAAGCGGTGTATGAAATGAAAAGCACTTAAACCGAACATAATGAGATGTAATAAATATTGCGTTAGGAATAACTATGTCACAGCATGTGACCATTATTAAATAAATAGCAACAGTCACAGTTATCTCGTTTGTACAAATATTAATCAGCTGGGGCGATTAATGAGTTAAATTAATCGGACGAACATATGTAATCATAGTATTTTCGATTAGATATGACGCCAAATCTAAACTCATTACCATACGTATGTACGATCATTCAAAAGAAAACAATAATAGTTATTAAAAATGATTGAGTATTCCAACGCTAATTTGATTTTGAATATTTCAAGTCTTCCATTACACTGGAATTACATATGCTATTCGCTACACTTTCGCCTTTTTTCTATCAAACTTTTAGAAAAACAAACCATAAATACAACATTAATACATATTATGAAACAATTAATTCAAATTTTTATGTTTAAATGTTTTTAAATAGAAAACATATTACAGTACGAAAATTCCTAAAGAAAGTGCGAAAGTAGGCAGGCAGTGTTTAAAAAAAATACATTTCATTCAATATTTCCTCAATCTTTTATAACTCTCAGTTTCAATTCCTTGGGGCGTACTGTCAAACCAAGCTTCTCGATATGTTCTTTGAATCTTATTTTATAAAGCGTTAATGGTATTTAAAAAAATGTGTACAATCGCTTCGAAAACGCTTGAAACATATTCAATTACATTAAGATCGGGTGCAATGAAGACTTTTATCAGCTTGTATTAACTAATTATATAATATAATAAACGTTGCATTATATTTTCAACGAAAATACCGCGGTCAATTAAAATGAAAATAATTTCAGTCCGAACCGAATTATCAAACAGTATGCGAAAATACACAATTATAGTTGACTACATTAATATTTGTAGTTACGCTTTATATCAGTCTACTAATATAGCACGGTAGATAAAGGCAAACTTTTTGTATTTCTTAGTGGATTTCGGTGTCCCTTATATACATATATTTACGTATAGTATTTTATTTTTATCGTTGTAGAATTAATTACTTAAATTCATTATGAATTCCGATGAAGAAAGAAAAAATCCTCTATTCAAGACGGAGTTTTGAAAACAGCTCTCGAAATTAATTCATTAGGACGGCCTACGGCTATACGAACTTCAAACTGAAAAACCAAAAAGCAGTTCATATGAAAGATAATTTAATAATTAAATTTTATGAAGACTTCTTATTGACATGTAGTTGCGAAATACAAAATCATTTTGTTTTCCATGCTTGTTATTTAAAGGTTTACCTCGATGAAGCTTCGAGGTAAAATTTTCTGATTAATTTAAAGTGATTTTGCAGTTTCTTAAAAAAACTCACTATTGGTCGGGTGAATTACCATTCCAAGGTAGTATATGTAAACTGAGAACTGAAAACGTATTACGGATAATTTACCTTGTATGAAAATCCAAGAACCATACTTCGGCTCCAAAAATTAATAAATGAAGCTAAAATTTTTAAATTACTTTTTATTGACATCGGGTCACTACTCTGGGGACAAAATACTATAATCGTATTCCTGTTGGCATTATGCAAGACCATATTGTAATAGAAGATGGACAATTAATAATTTTCGAAACACGGTTTTTATTAAATCTCTCTGAAGTTCTTTTCTTTAGAAAAATTTTTTTCGTGACATGTTAGAATATGTCACAAGCACAAGATTTACAAAACTAATGTTGTGCAGAATATATTAAACTTATTATAAACATTAGCGACATAAAAGCATGCAGTGGCTTTCCTCCAAGTTGGCCAGATGAAACAATACAGTTTGACCGACTAAAAATATCCTTTCTTCATGTTTCCAGTAAGATGTATTTTCTTTGTGAACGCGCCTTGCACATCTTAATCCGATATCATACAGTCGAGAAGGTAATGTTCGATCTATATCTTTTATTTTATGAACGCGTGCAACAACTTTCTACAAGAAGCCTACTCATTCTCTAATTTCTTAGGAGTACTTGAACTGGCCTTTACATATTGTCCAGATCGTTTTGTCTAGAGCGTGAATGAATTCAGGTCAACAACTATGAAGCAAAATTCAGATGCATTACGTTAGTAGAGCTTTAAGTACTACTTCGAAATGTTCACTTACCTTTATCTTACTTATCCTTTAGCTACCGTACATTGACACGACAATCATTCATTGTGTAGGAAATTTTTGGTTCAGGCCTTCTGGAATACATGTATGATTTACGACTGCTGTGACAAATCCATTGTAGGTTAAGACCTGATAAAGTCTACACTATAGCCGGCGGTTCGGTTCAGTCGCTTCTCTGGTGTGTCCGTATAAACAGTTCACTATGTCATTTTGGTCGAAAACGGAATATTGGAAAATTTTACACTACAATTTTACACATGAAGTGAATAATGATCAGTGTGTGGATAAAATAACTTCTTTGGTAAAAGATGATTATCCACAGAGTAGGACCGTATTCAAGTGGTCCAAGAAGCTCCAGAGGGAAATTTCAGCTTAGGAGGTCTGTTATTGAGGAGAATATTGATGGTGATAAGAAGATGATTATGTCTGACAGGCATGTAAGTTATCACGTGATTGAAGAATGTCCAGATATTCATGTATCGACAAGAAGCACCATTTCGCACGAACATTTTCGAGTGAGGAAAATGAATTTTTTTAGAACCCCATGTCATAACACATGAAATCTGTCATGATATATGCTTGTATATCATGACGCGTTTCTTAGTGCCACAAAATGCCAGAAATCTGGATTTACTACTATAACGTGTCCAATAAAGCGCGGAATAAAGTTTAGCTATTTGAAGACCATATTTCGCTACGTACGACGTTGATTGTTTCCCCATGTAAAGAACAGTCCAAAAAAGAGCAAGTTTTCCAACGACTACAATCCTATTATGACGTTGAATAACGAGTGTGTCCAGCTTTTTGAAGAAACGTGGGAAAATGTGACTGACTTAGAAGAATAGATAAATGCATTGAAAATAATTTTAAATAGTAAATTTTTGTAATCCCCTTTGTATGTTTCGTAGATCAGAAATTGTTTTTTAACTTTCGATGTAATTATTTACAACCAAAACAAGGAGATGCCAATATCGAAAATAAACAAAGCTAATAACAAATATATAACAAAAACACATAAATCAAAATAAAGATTCACTTGAGATTAAGCACCTGTACAGATATTTACTGTAGCACAGAACCTGTTGCGTGAGTTTTTAACATGGTCAAATTTTATGTAAAACGAAGAAGATGTCATTGAAATATCAGAAGTAATCCAATTTGTCGTGTCTATCGAAACGAATATTTAATAACTTTTAATAACCATACATAAAACAAATACGGCTACCAAATAAATGATTCATTTCTCTTTTTAGAAAATCTATATTACCAAATACAAGAATACTGTAGTTATTTAATACTCTCAAATAATGATTAATAAAAAAATGCAAATATTTATATTTATCACTGTCTTTTTATTAATATGGATTCACAGTTGTACGACTAAAATGGATCGTGTAAATTGACCTTCAGCAATCTATTAACTGTTACCAGTCGATTGGAACGGGATCTAACAACCCCAATACCACCCACAGAAATAGTTAAATGTGTTTTCATTATAGCATGCAAAGCAGCCTACAAACATAGAGCATGACGGTGTATTGTACGCGATATTTCACCACCACGGTTTCCGAGAGGGCATAGTGAACGACACCGTGCCCCGAACTTTCAAAGAACCTCGCTGTTTACATGATCATTTAGCCTTTGTAACCTCTTTAAATGCATTACATTCTCGCGGCTTCGCGCTTACTGTAGTACTTTAGAGAATAACATTCCTAACTTTACGTTCATTTTATTTTATAGTCAATACAAAAACAATCCTTTAACAACAATAAAGGAATATTTTTTCGACTTACTGTATTTTGTATCCTAAAATACATTGTTTCCGGCACGATTCTCAAGAGAATTATTTCTTTTAAAATTGTTCTTTAAAATAGTAGATAAAGATGTCTTAAAGTTTAATCAAAATTATACATATTAATAACGTCTTAATTTTTCAATCCACAGTTCTGAAATATTTCTACGAAATCTTATATTATTTCATGTAAAAAATTAACAGTCAATTCATTCAGTAAGACACGAAAGTGGCTGTAACAATAATAATAATATTTTTATTGTCCAACGGATGACGGAAATACATCCAATTACAGGACAAATAAAAAGTATATAACAACATAGCATACATAACATACAATTAATTTAATATTAAGTACGTGCAATAACCTAAAAAAAAATAATGTAGACATTTGGAAGGTAAATCAATATAACTTTAATTCTTAACTTATGTGAGTGTAAGTAAATAATAATAATAATAAACCCAGAATATGAAAACAGGAAACATGCAGTAAGTAATATAAAACATACAAAAAAAACGAATAAGGTGGAAGAGCAAATTTTAACAAGAAAACTGAGAGTAACAACCCTCTTTAAGTTTTAATTGTACAAACTTAGAACAAAGACGAATCCGTACAGTTATGTCTGACAGCATTAGCACAAATACAGCAACTGATTGTCTTATGTTTCTCGGTAGTAGCTGCGAAATTGAAATTAAATTTAATAAATTTAAACAAAAATTGATAAAATAAACTATTTTAATACAAATAAGAAAAGGAGCACAACAAGGACAACTCCTGAGTGCAGAAGAACACCCAGAGGTCCCTCAAGGAGACCAAGTGACAACACGAACAGATAAGAAGCATAAAAGAAAACAATCAGAAATCATTTTTAACTGTAAATGTATTAAATTTAGAACGCGCCTGTATTGTGGAGATTCAAGCAGAAGAAAGAACCGCAAAAAGTTAAAAAAACAAACATTTTACATTAAATCACCATTAAACAAACATCAGGTTAATATGTAGCCCTTACCGCCAAACTCGCTTTTTTTACTGAATCCAAAGATATAAAAATTTATATTATAAACAACTTTGTACTATATAAATTGTAAACACAAGAGATGCCGTCGAAAATACAAATTATGCTGCATGTTTATAAAAGAAACTATATAATAACTTTCGTATGAAGTAATAATTCCATTATACGATTATAGTGTACTGTTTTTAATGATCCCAAAGAACTGCGGTCATTTACAGATTCATCATGTGTTGCAACGGTTTCCATACTTTTACAAAACTGTTGGTAAAAATTATTGGAATTAGTACGATTTACACATTCAACTAGTACTTTGAAGAAATGTTTAGGATGTCACAATGGTACTACTTCCCTTTCATCGCCAAATGAAGATCAAGGAAAGGAAGCAGAAAATAATTAGTTACAAAAAAAAAGTGTTATCTTTATTAAAAAATTATTTGCAAAAGCGGTGATACTGAGAAAGATCACAATGTAGTATTGGATAGTCGTCGTATAAGATTGTTGAAGCTAATGAGTACTGTTAAGACTACATACAAGTGAGATATATTTTGCAAGAGAATTTAAATTTCAGATGGATGTTTCGTTTGCTAACAATCGACCAAAAGCATTAAATATAATAATAATAATAATAATAACAGAATATTTCAAGAACTTGCCATTGTAATCCCTCTGAATTGCCCAACTTCATAAATGTCGATAAGGTCTAGCTCTATTACTACACACCTGAGACAGAACGATAGTCTAGACAATGGGTAGAGGCTGGTTGAAATGCTTCAAAGAAAGTAAAAATAATTCCATCGGTAAGGAAGATAATGTTTGCTGTTTTTTAAGACGTGAAGCGGTATAGTATTCGTCAACTTATTATTAGATAATTAGACACAAATCAAAACCAAACGATCACATTTAAGAAAGAAAAGATTATGTTTCTTCGCAACAATGCATTACGTCATTCGATATTAATTACATTTTTATAAAAACATTATGAATATAATTTCCTGTAACTTCCACTCTTATTCGTCATTAATGATCTACCAAACAATGGAAAAGCATCTGCACATACAGAGTTTATTTCCATTATCGCTTGATGCAAGCACAAGCACGTTCGTCTAAATATCTCATGTATTACCCAAGGAAATCAACAATTAGAAAATAAAAAAATGAAATAGATGACATAATAATAAATATTCGTACCACCAACAAAAATTGGATATTAGATTTAATACAAAATTAAACTTCGCCTCCAGCAAGTCATATCGTTTTAAAGCATTGTTAGCAATATAATTATGAGTGATAAAATCAAGGTTAATAAAAAAAATTAAATGGTTAATGATGCAGAGTAGAAAGATGGACGCAAAAAAACACAAATTTGTCCGTTCCTCAATATCCGATTGCCACCAGCTCAACTAGAATTTCAAGAGTGCTTTTTCCCCTAAACTTAAGTTATTCAAATTTCAACGAGCAAATCTTTATTTGATAAGAAAGTAAAAACTCACTCAAATAGGAAGAGAAATTCAGAATTTACTAACGTGGACAGAAAATCGAAAATTCAAGAAAAATCTAATTTTATTGACTACACCCCATATGTATCCAAGTGAAAAGTGTGTGAAGAGATATTTAAATAGGAGAAATTCGAAAATGTAAAATTAACACAAAATTAATAAAGACACGATTGAAAAATTATTTAAAATGAAATAATTAAGCCATCAATAATAAATAAAAAAGGTTGATTAAAGGCAAATAAAAAAACGAAAGATAAAATTTTAACACAAAACACAAAAGTATAAAATAATAATAATAATAGTTAAATTTGTAAACTCAGAATAAATTGATGAAAATAAAGAAAACGAAATTACTTAAATCTAATATTTACATGTACTGACTTTCTAAATGAGTGATGATATTTATAATATCATCCATTAATTTTGGATAATACAAAATTTAAAATACAGTTAGCTGAAGTTAATAATGATGAATAAAAATTTAATTAAAATGACGGCAACGCATACACCATCTAATAGCAAAATACTCCTCCTTTTTGTACAGAACAAATGCTTTTCAGAAAACTAAAATTTTACATTTAATTTAATTGATATACTGAGTGTTTCAAAAAGAATATACGTATTTCGAATGCATATATTTATTAAATTTTAAGACGTGCCAATATGAAACTTTACACACATATTTACGAACCTCTTAAGTTCAGATTACAGATGTTCAATATGTTCTCCATCAGCAACACGAACAATATCACATCGATACTAAAATTCCTTCCATACTCGGGCAAGCATGTCCTTCGTCACTGATGTTATGGCAGTACGGATCACGTTCTTCAACTCTTCCAAGTATGCAGGAGTGGTAAACGTTGTCTTTAACGAAACCCCACAGGAAGAAGTCACAGGGTGTCAAATCCGGTGACCCTGGAGCGCAGCTGAGACTCGCTAAGCCGCCAGCTCCTTGAGGGCCAATCCAACGGTTCGATAGAGCTTCATTCAAATATTCACACACTTGGCGACTTCAGTGAGGGAGTGTCCCGTCTTGTTGAAAAATGAAGTTGTCGTCGTGCAGCCTCGGAAGCAACCAGTTTTGTAACATAGCGAGATACTGCTAACCGTTAACCGTGTTTCCATCAAAGAAGAATGGGCCGTAAACAGATGATCGGGATGTCGCACAAACCACATTGATTTTAGGCGAATCTCGTACACGTTCAATGGCTGCATGTGAGTTTTGTAGACCCCAAATTCGAACATTGTGTTGGTTTACCAAACTACTAACATGGAAAGTCGCTCCATCACTGAACACGATGCGTTGTGCGAATGCGTTATTATTGTCAATAGCATCATAAATCTAGTTACAAAATGCCACACGTTTCCGTTTGTCATCAGGACACAGAGCTTGTAGCAAGTGTAACTTGTACGGCTTCATAACCAACCGACGTCTCAATACACGCCAAATTGTTGTTGTAGGCAGTTGTAATTCCCAACTGGCACGACGAGTTAATTTTGAAGGATTACGTTGGAAAGCAGTTTGAATTCGTGCAATATTGTCTTCAGAAACACGAGGGCGGCCAGGACTCTTTCCTTTACATACACATCCTGTATCTATAAACTGTCGATACCATTTGCGAATGTTCCACTCATTCGGAGGATCAATTTGGTAACTCAACCTGAAACGTCTTTCACTGTAATCACGGAATTGCACTTTGCAAACTCGAGAACACAAAATGATTTATGATGCGGGGTAGCCATTTTAAACATATAACGGTTACCAAGAAAAGGGAAGACAACTGACATCTAGCGGCTATTAAATAAACTAGACTAATGTATTCGTTTCTCCAATAGCCGAGCCGAGGCGCAGCGATCGATAGTTTAGACAAAATAATACTTTGTAATACGTATATTTTTTTTGAAACACGCTGTATATAATACTACGAAACAGAAAAGTATAAGAATTTTACTGGGACTCAAATTAAATAGAAGGAATGTTAAAGATTTGCTCTAAAATGATATAATGATTAAAATTTATAATACATTAAAACACATTGCAAATCAACACGTTTAACCTCAAATGTGAGGGTCTCTCAAATTGCTTTGCCGATAGAAAAAAAGATATAATAATCTTCCTTGTTGTGGGTTGTTCTGCGGCTCTACTGGATCCTCCACAGTTTCGATGAGATGATATTTTGGTATCATCTACAGCAGATTATTAAAGGAAAACATTTCCCCGAACGGTCCTTATCAGAACTGAAGACTTAGAAACTCACGCAACCGGTGTTTTTCGATGGCTAAAGGAATTAATCCTGCGTAGAGATTTCTGCCTTTTCACGTAGAGAACAAAACAAATTTAAACAGGATGACTCTCACCTTCATGAGCAATGAAGTATCATGCTAATCAATCTCCATACAGGATGTTGTGTTCAATTTTTATGGGAAAAGATCTAAGCGTCCTTATTTATTTTTATTATGCAAAAGGTACATACTTACATATATATTTATTAATCAAATCACAATCATAAGAAATAAAATACTTAAACAAAAGAATACACCACGCTAAAGCTAGCTGATAAGAGACAAATAAATAATTAAGGGTTTATACTGAGATGGCAAAAGGAAAATAATGTTACATAACAATGAGTGAAACTCAAAGAAAGGTAATATTATTATTAATATAGGTGTACAAAAATAAAGATACAGTAGGCAACGTTATGATAAAGTTAATCTAACATGTGAGACTTAACAGACGTAAAACTAACGTGCTTTTCTAACTAAGGTAAGGTAAGGAGATTTAAAAACAAACCAGACCAAAGAATTAACAATTAAGAGGGATAACGAAAGAGAGTCAAACATATTCAGTTAAATGAATTTACCAATCACTAGTAGGAAAAGGAACTAACCATTCTGTATAGGAGCGAGGGATAAGAACTAATAAAGAGGTAAGTGGAATAATAAAAGTCATGTATAGGCACTTTGCAAACGTGACAGAATATTAAAACAACTGTCTCGTTTATAGATGAAGTTAAGTATTATTAAATTGTAATGTTAACTTTGATAAAAAATGTAACAAATATTCGGATATATCATATTCATAAAAACGTTCTTCTTGTTTGAAGAAATGGAATTAAATATTGTCTATTACGCTGAAGAAAAATACAGCACGACGTTATATGTAATAGATAAATACTTTAATAAATCCAAGATTTTTGTATTTAAGACAAATAAACATACAAATATACACCTTACACCAAATATACAAATACACACCTTTTTGTATTTGTGGGGCAGTATGTAAAGGGTGTTTCAAATTGCGCGGTTATTTTTAAGAATAAATAAAATATAGATAGCGCACTGAATTTGTCTGAGCATGTGGGCATTTAAAAGTGTGATATATGACATTTATAAAAATGGCTTCGTGCACGGTATAACAACGTGTTCAAGTTGTTGAATTATTTGATGAAAATCACCGAGCGTTCTGTGAAAAGAGTTTTTAGAAAATTACGTGAGTTTAATGGTTTACATAATTGTCCATCTGAAAGCACTATTGGTCGAATTATTAAAAAATTTCAAGAGACCGGTTCCGTGGAAGATCAAAAAAGTCAAAAATATAGTCGTAGTGGTCGTTCACAAGAAAATATTGGTTTGATTCGTGAAAGTGCTGCTGAAGATCCTGAAATGTCCATCAGACGACGTTCACAACAACTTGGACTTAGTGGATCAACAAAATGGCGTATTTTACACAAGGACTTAGCTCTGGAAGCATATAAGTTTCGACTAACACAGGAACTGGAACCATTAGATCATTTAAAACGTCGTTCATTTGTCAATTTCATCAATGAACAACCAGCTGATTTTTCTCAAAAAACAACGTTTTCCGATGAGGCACATTTTGAACTTGGTAGTTATGTTAATAAACAAAATTACCTTATCTGGGATGAGGAAAATCCACGAATTATTCATGAGAAACCAATGCATCCTAAACAAGTTACTGTTTGGTGTGCATTATGGTCAGGCGGTGTAATTGGACCTTACTTCCTTGAAAATGCTGCTGATGAAAGTGTAACTGTCAATGGTGATCGATATCGTCGGATGATAACCGATTTTTTGTGGCCTGAATTCATGAATATTGATATAGAGGATATGTGATTGATTTATTGAGAGAAAAATTTCCTGGATGTGTAGTCTCAAGAAACGGTGATGCTAAATGGCCACCAAGATCATGTGATTTGACACCGTTAGACTATTTTCTTTGGGGTTAGGTGAAAAGTCAGGGTTATAGAAACAATCCTCAATCACTTCCTGCCTTAAAAGATGAAATTATTCGTGTCATTGGTGAGATAAAGCCTAAATTATGTCAAAATGTCATTGAAAATTTTAACAAAAGAATGGACGTCTGTGGAGCTGTAAGAAGAGGCCATTTGGCAGATATTATTTTTCGCCAATAAATGTCATAACTGATTCTTCAATTACCAATAAAAAGTTTTTGAAGGTGAATGTAAATTTTGTGTTTTATTTGTTCTTTAAAAGACCGCAAAATTAGAAACACCCTTATATAGAGAAATTTTTTCCCATTTAAATTTCTCTTGATAAAGAACCGACCAAGAAGAACATCGTAGATTGTTTCAGCCTAAACATCTTCATTATCTTGAGTGTGGGTTAAATTTTGCAAGTAATCGTTAGTACGTGACGAAGGCACATTGTTTCAGCAAATAGATGAAGCTTCACCGCACCACACTCTTAAATACGTTGTATATTATCTTTGCTGGAGGAGACCATAGTCACCTTGGTCAGGCGAATTATCTCCAAACGATATTTCTTACTTCATCTCTTTAAATTAAGTAAATGGTTTTATTGTAAGATATCATTATAATTTAATAATAGATAAATAATACTTAACCTATAAATAAGTCAATGTATGGCACATTCACATTTACGTCGCAAATGGCATTTAGTAACGTTCACAATGAAAAGTCACTTCATAAAAAAGAGTTTTACTACGCATTTCGCAATTTTTTAATGAACTACCTTATCGAATATGAAAATACGATTCTTAATATCAAATCTTGACGTTTTCTTAATTAAGACCAATTTATTTATCATTACATTGCTTATAATGCATTAACATGTTTTTTTTTAATGAAACAGGATTATTTACATTATAAAAAAACTCATTGTATATCATAGCTATAAGAATTTTATAACTATAGATTGCTTTAGGATTTTATAAGAATAAGATGTATGGTTCTTTAGTTTAATATATATTTATTAATTTAACTTCGAATATGTTTAACAAGAGCTTCTGATATATATTGTATATATATAACTTACTTGACTATAAAACAGAATCTGGCTAAAAACTTATAACTAATTTTAATTTCGTAATACTTCATCGTAAACGTTTGATGTTTAAAAGGAAATACTTATACAATACTCTAGGTAACAATATCGAGAGCTCGTTTTCGTTAAAATTAACTGGTCATTCTGTTATATCTTATAACTTTAGAAAGGCAAACTATCTCGCCTTGTATAGTGCACTCATGAATGTGGACTGGATGTTTTTGTATGGATTTAGCGACCCTAATGAAGCATGTAGAGTATTTTACTTGACTCTATATTCAATTTTCGATGAATTTGTGCCTCGCTTCAAGAACAGCAACCCTAGGTATCCTAGTTGGTATACGCCCGAAATAATTTCTAATATCAAGCTAAAGCTTTACTATCGTTCAAGATACAGAAAACATAAACATGAGGCGGATTTTCTTGATTTTAAGCGTATGAGAAACTTAGTGAAGGCACAGGTTTCCGGTGCTTACAGAGACTATTTGTCACGTGTTGAGATTGCCATCGCGACGGATCCTAAGTTCTTCTGGTCATATATTCACGGGAAAAGGGGCACTAGTAGAATTCCTGGACGAATGAAGAGTGATGATGTGGTTATTGATGATCTAGATTTGATTGTGGGGGCATTTGCTGAATACTTTAAATCCACCTACTTACCACCTGAGGATGTACCAGTGCGCAACGCTGGTGTCTCTGATGTTTTTCCGAGCATACGCATCAGTCTCATCGAGGCTTCCATTATTCATGCATCCATGAGGAGGCTTCCTGATAAGGTGACCGCAGGCCATGATCAAGTCCCAAGCTTTATTTTGAGGGATTGTGCTGATGTATTTGTCACTCCACTATCCATTATATTTAATTTAGCACTGAAAACTTCTTCTTCTCCAAATGTCTGGAAGCTCACTCGTGTTTGTCCTGTGCTGAAGAGTGGTGATCCTTCTGTGGTCACAAATTACAGACCCATATCCATCTTGTCTAATTTCGCAAAGGTTTTTGAAATGAGTTTATATGCTTGCATTGCTCCGCCTGTGTGTCGGCTTATCCACAGCGATCAGCACGGCTTTATGGAGAGGCGTTCTACCGTTTCCAACTTGCTGTGTTTTACACAATATGTATCACATGTATTGGATGACCGGGGCCAGGTTGACGTGATATATACAGATATGTCTAAAGCCTTTGACAGGATTAATCACTCGATTCTGATGGGCAAATTGTGATCGTTTGGCATTAGTGATTCCCTTCTAACTTTTTTTTGAATCTTACTTGTTTGAGAGATCACAATTTGTACTTTATAATGAATTTTCATCTGAAGTGTTTCTGGCTACTTCAGGCGTACCTCAGGGTTCAAATTTGGGTCCGTTACTTTTCTTAATCTTTATTAATGATTTGCTGTCTGTTGTCGATTCCGAGAAGCTGCTGTTTGCCAAAGATCTCAAAATATTTACACGCATTAATAGTGTGGATGATTGCATTTATTTGCAGCAACAACTTGACCACGTCAATGATTGGTGTTGTAGTAACTCCTTAAAACTAAATATTTCCAAATGTAGGGATGTGAGCTCTGTCTGATGGCGTTCTAAGGTCGCTAATAACTTCGAAACAAGATGAGATACAATGTTCTGGTTTGAAGCAGCGTAACAGTCGTGTCACAATCTATAAGTACACACCTAAAAAACAATCACTTTTGAGAGTCAGTTTCCGACTAACGCTACATGTGAGCTCTGTCTGATGGCGTTTTAAGTCGCTAATAACTTCGGAGCGAGAAGAGATACAATGTTCTGATTTGAAGCAGCGTAACAATCGTGTCACAATCTATAAGTACACACCTAAAAAATAATCACTTTTGAAAGTCAGTTTCCGACTAACGCTACATGTGAGCTCTGTCTGATGGCGTTCTAAGGTCGCTAATAACTTCGGAACGAGAAGAGATACAATGTTCTGGTTTGAAGCAGCGTAACAGTCGTGTCACAATCTATAAGTACACACCTAAAAAACAATCACTTTTGAAAGTCAGTTTCCGACTAACGCTACATGTGAGCTCTGTCTGATGGCGTTCTAAGGTCGCTAATAACTTCGGAACGAGAAGAGATACAATGTTCTGGTTTGAAGCAGCGTAACAGTCGTGTCACAATCTATAAGTACACACCTAAAAAACAATCACTTTTGAAAGTCAGTTTCCGACTAACGCTACATGTGAGCTCTGTCTGATGGCGTTCTAAGGTCGCTAATAACTTCGGAACGAGAAGAGATACAATGTTCTGGTTTGAAGCAGCGTAACAGTCGTGTCACAATCTATAAGTACACACCTAAAAAACAATCACTTTTGAAAGTCAGTGTCCGACTAACGCTACATGTGAGCTCTGTCTGATGGCGTTCTAAGGTCGCTAATAACTTCGGAACGAGAAGAGATACAATGTTCTGGTTTGAAGCAGCGTAACAGTCGTGTCACAATCTATAAGTACACACCTAAAAAACAATCACTTTTGAAAGTCAGTTTCCGACTAACGCTACATGTGAGCTCTGTCTGATGGCGTTCTAAGGTCGCTAATAACTTCGGAACGAGAAGAGATACAATGTTCTGGTTTGAAGCAGCGTAACAGTCGTGTCACAATCTATAAGTACACACCTAAAAAACAATCACTTTTGAAAGTCAGTTTCCGACTAACGCTACATGTGAGCTCTGTCTGATGGCGTTCTAAGGTCGCTAATAACTTCGGAACGAGAAGAGATACAATGTTCTGGTTTGAAGCAGCGTAACAGTCGTGTCACAATCTATAAGTACACACCTAAAAAACAATCACTTTTGAAAGTCAGTTTCCGACTAACGCTACATGTGAGCTCTGTCTGATGGCGTTCTAAGGTCGCTAATAACTTCGGAACGAGAAGAGATACAATGTTCTGGTTTGAAGCAGCGTAACAGTCGTGTCACAATCTATAAGTACACACCTAAAAAACAATCACTTTTGAAAGTCAGTTTCCGACTAACGCTACATGTGAGCTCTGTCTGATGGCGTTCTAAGGTCGCTAATAACTTCGGAACGAGAAGAGATACAATGTTCTGGTTTGAAGCAGCGTAACAGTCGTGTCACAATCTATAAGTACACACCTAAAAAACAATCACTTTTGAAAGTCAGTTTCCGACTAACGCTACATGTGAGCTCTGCCTGATGGCGTTTTAAGGTCGCTAATAACTTCGGAACGAGAAGAGATACAATGTTCTGGTTTGAAGCAGCGTAACAGTCGTGTCACAATCTATAAGTACACACCTAAAAAACAATCACTTTTGAAAGTCAGTTTCCGACTAACGCTACATGTGAGCTCTGTCTGATGGCGTTCTAAGGTCGCTAATAACTTCGGAACGAGAAGAGATACAATGTTCTGGTTTGAAGCAGCGTAACAGTCGTGTCACAATCTATAAGTACACACCTAAAAAACAATCACTTTTGAAAGTCAGTTTCCGACTAACGCTACATGTGAGCTATGTCTGATGGCGTTTTAAGTCGCTAATAACTTCGGAACGAGAAGAGATACAATGTTCTGGTTTGAAGCAGCGTACCAGTCGTGTCACAATCTATAAGTACACACCTAAAAAACAATCACTTTTGAAAGTCAGTTTCCGCCTAACGCTACATGTGAGCTCTGTCTGATGGCGTTCTAAAGTCGCTAATAACTTCGGAACGAGAAGAGATACAATGTTCTGGTTTGAAGCAGCGTAACAGTCGTGTCACAATCTATAAGTAAACACCTAAAAAACAATCACTTTTGAAAGTCAGTTTCCGAAAAAACAATCACTTTTGTTCTGGTTTGAAAGTAACAGTTTCACGATCTAACACACTACAATCACTTTTGAAAGTCAGTTTCCGAGCTACATGTGAGCTGTCTGATGGCTTTCTAAGGTCGCTAATAACTTCGGAACGAGAAGAGATACAATGTTCTGGTTTGAAGCAGCGTAACTGTCGTGTCACAATCTATAAGTACACACCTAAAAAACAATCACTTTTGAAAGTCAGTTTCCGACTAACGCTACATGTGAGCTCTGTCTGATGGCGTTCTAAGGTCGCTAATAACTTCGGAACGAGAAGAGATACAATGTTCTGGTTTGAAGCAGCGTAACAATCGTGTCACAATCTATTAGTACACACCTAAAAAACAATCACTTTTGGAAGTCAGTTTCCGACTAACGCTACATGTGACCAGTTGCCTTTTCTGGACACCTTAGTTATTAGGAATGATCTCAAAATAGAAATTGATATTTTCCGAAAAGAAACCAATGTCAATAGATTCATCACGGCGGACTCAAATCACAGCATGCAACAAAAGATGGCTTCATTCAATTTTCTGATTAATCGTTTGATCAATTTCCCACTAACAAAAGTAAGATATGAAAGAGAATTGAACCTCATTAAGAATATCGCGATATACAACGGTTTCGATTCGGAAATAATCAATGGATTAATTAGAAAGGCCAACATAAGAAAAACAATCCGTGACACCACATGTCTATCACCACAGAGCAATCGGGAAAAGCTTTTTGTTTGTTTACCTTATCATCGCATGACAAAAAATCTAAATAGTATTTTTAAAGATCGCGGGCTTCAAGTCTGTTTCCGCCCCAATAATTCCCTTAAAACGCTTTTAGGAAATGCAAAAGACAAAATCGAAGAAAACAAAAAATCGGGAATCTATCGAATTGAATGTTTAGAGTGCAATAGACAATACATCGGCCAAACTAAAAGATCGATCGATACCAGGTATAAAGAACACCTTTCGCACATAAAATTCAACCGACCGGAAAAATCGGGTTTAGCGAAACATGTATTAGAAAATAACCACAGTGTTAATATGGATTGTTTACATCTGATAAAAAACGTGTATAATTATCGAGAACTAGACATGTATGAAAGCATGCACATCTTAAAGAATTTAAACCATGTGGTGAACAATAATGAAACTGGCCCCGTACAATCGACCCTTGTTTCCCTACTTAATGTCAGAGGATGAACAATATAATAAATTACAGGCAGGCACTTGACTGTCTTGACCGTAATTCCCTTTTTCAATGTAGTGCATGTTAGTTTAAGTAAGAATAATTTTTAAAAATCTTGTGAAACAAACACAGTGTACATCTTGGTTTTGAACGGTGTGGATCGCGTACGGAGTTTGATTTTCGTGCGGTTGTTTTTCGCCGTGTTTTACCAGTTTCTATATTTTTAAATTATCTGCTTATGATGACAACTTGGTTGTCGAAATGCGTATACAGAATTTACAAAAGTTAATGTGGAAAGGGGTTATATATCAACCTTATTGATCAAGTCAATCAACCACAGGCTCCATCAAATTCAACTAGATTTATGGTAATTAAAGAATCGAATTTCGCATCTCTCTCTTGGCAGCTCAATAGTAGAGCATAAGCCCGGTAAGCGAATGACTGGGATTCCATTCCTCCCCGAAGAGTTTTCAAGAAACAATAATGTCTACGTACATTGAGAATGATTTTAAACATAAAAAAGTGCCATACAGCTGAAAAGGCAAAAAGTACCTGATTTCGTGAAAATTTCGAAAAAATTTTGAATGATATTCATGTAAATAGAAGTTGAAATACTTCAATACAACAATCATTCGTCGCATTTTTAACGAACAACTTGGTTTGGCGAAAATTAAATCCAAAGATTGTTTCCAGATCAATTGATGGATGACCAGGAGTTTATTGAAACACATATTGCAAAAACATCGTTAGAGGAGATTCAAAAGACACTAACTTCTTCGATTATAACTTCCGATGATGAGACATGGTGTCTTCAATACGATTTAGACATGGATGTGGTTACCAGATGCAAAAAAAAACAAAAAATTTCGCTTCGAGCGATCAAAAATAGAAATAAGGCTCATTACTTTTTACGAATATAAAAATAATAATCCACAAAGAATTTTTTCAAGTAGAACAACTATTTACGATGACTGTTGTCTTGGTATATTGAAGTGTTTGGTGAGCCATATCTGTCGTATTCGTCTTGGATGTCGAGAACAATGCTGTTGGTGACTGCGTAAACTAGCATTCTCTGGAAACCTAAGCTAAACTCAAACTAAGATGTAAAGCAACTTGCCAAGAGTTGCGTGGCAGAAAGGAAGGGTGGTAGTTTACGTTTCCTAGGGACACCAGGTATAGCGCATGTAACTGACAGAATCCTTCATGGGAAAAACAATCCAGGAAAGCAAGAATAAACCAGAGTCATCTACACCGATAAAAATATATAAAGCTGCGAGAATCAACATACACCGTATAAACGAAGTGGATCTGATACTCAACTGGAATTTCTAAGATTAGAGACTAAAAGCTGATTAAATAGAGACAATATTTTAAAGAGACTGAAAGAGCTGTAATCAAGACCAATGTCAAAAGCCATATTCAAAAAACCAAGAGTCTCTATTAACATGACAATAGATCTGAATATATAGCAGTGGAATAGGCTCTATTGTCACCCCACGTAATCTGTTTATCTGCCTATCTGATCTTTCATCAACCATTATTGATGTTTGACGAAAACAATTTCAATATATTTTAAATAAATAAAATAATTTATGCCAAGAAGAAAATTTTTTAGATAGTAAATTGAACTAAATTATGTTCCCTCTTTGCTTATGATTCATAAAACTTCAAAATAACACGAAATACCTTTGTTTTTCACAATTTTCTGTACAATTACTACAAATATATTTACTGAAAAGCAGAATTATTTAAACCGCAAGGTATATCTACAAAAGCAAGCAGCACACTCAAAATAGTTTGTATAAATTGTGAAATTTTGCATTATTACATAATTATTTTTATTTATTTATTATTTTAGTTTCAGCAACACACTTTCACTCCAAATTGCATTTTATTTTTGCTTTTCATGTACACATTTAAAGCGTGTGTAATTTAATTAAGGAATTCATTCATATTCGAAAAGGCCAACGACTCCTTTAATATCTTACTGCTTCTGAGGCATTAAAATATTTATTGCTCGTAATTGAAGCATCTCTACAAAATTGCTTTTATTGATGGCAGAGGTGTGCTTAAGAGCAGTGTAACATAGTTCACGTTTACCTGGAAGGAGACTCCCAAAAGAATATTGCTAATTTTAATTAATATTTCAACATTAACTCGCCCTCCAAAATTATTTGAATGTCGAAACTCATTTCTATTTGTTCCACGGTTTTAATTCAGATTATGAAAGTTTTCTGCGCTCTCGCCTAAGGATCAAGTCCATGTTAGACATTTTAATTCGCATTAATCAATAAGATTTCTTATAGAAATAAGCTGCGAGTTGTATATATATATATATAAAACAAACCAATATTACAACCCTACAAAAACTGTTTCTATTACTTAATTGTTATAACAAAGCTGTCTAAAACTTAAAATAGAAGACATTGCAAAGTATTATATTTAGTACTATAAATTTCGCTAATTTAAAATTCAAAACAAAAGTTACTATCTACGAACTGGCAGAAAATACGTACATGTACAATGTAGTAATGAAAATTAAATATTGTTAGTCTATGCAATTATGAATACGTGAATAAGAAAAAAAAGAATTGGGTTGATAGAGAAATTAACAAAGAATAAGTAACATTGAGAAATTTTACTCCAGAGGGTCGGGCTTTGCCATATATTAATATTTCAAGATAGACTTATCGACTATATTTCAAAAATACGTGTGGGTCAGCAACCCTAATACAGAAATGGTATGTTGTTATAAGTTAACCCACACGAATTGCCGACAAGAAGTGTAGATTTGGCAACACGAGTTAAAACCATTCATAAATCCGTAGGAATGATATGAGTTTCATTTGAGTCTACTGAAAATATTAATGCTGTATTATATATTCGTCTTTTGCCAAGTCTACAATTCGTCTAGTACCAAGTCATATCATCCTGCTTTCTATGTAACTTTAGATATACCATTCACCTTCAAATCTATTCGTTTCCTATCTAGTCACGATATACGTTTTAACTGCCGTTGATATAAACTATATTTCTTTAAATAGTGATTTATTCTCTAATTCTCCAATTTATAACAATATCAAAGAGAATGTTTTATAAGGTTTCCAACAAGTCGATTGATAGATATTCCTACTTACAAATAAGAGCTATACACCTTGATTTACAAATGGTTTTAAACGAAGCTTAAGCTTAAAGAAACATCATATATGTATATAAACGTTTATGCGTTGAAAGGTGTTTCATGTTCCGAGTGTGCAAAAGAAATCTTGATTTATTTGTGTTTGAACTGTCTCAATAATTTTATAATTAACATCATTGTGTTAAGTGAAAATTGACGAGTTATTTAATGTTATTTACTCTAATAATATTTATTTGGAGAAGCCACAATTTGGTGGTAAGTTTCATTTCATTGTGCCTTGAATCGGTTTTTTTCGCTGCAGTCTCGTTCACCTCTTCTTTTTGATACCTATCATCTGTGTTTTTTTTTTCATTTTCTTTTTTTTTTTCTTTTTCTGTCTCTTTACTGCAAGTCAGTACTTATACGAGGCTTTTCCAATAATACGTGTGTGTCTCCTTTGTCTCTACTGTATGAACCTTTCCGTTGCCTTTTGCTTTCCTACTGTTTGTGCTGATTTAAAGCCGCTGCGACGGGCACCGCTAGCGTGAAGTGTGTATCCCAGTTTATTTTTTTTTTTCTTTTTCCCTTTCCTTTACTATTGTTAACATGGTTTCATGCAAGTGTTGTAACAAAAACATTTCTGATAATGACAGTATCTCTTGCTTTGTATGTAAGACTATTTACAGCAATACTTGTGCAAATATGAATGATAGGGATACACGTGTGCTTCGTTCAAGGAAAAATATTAAATGGACTTGTTCCATGTGTTGCTCGTCTGATCTTGCTGGTCAGATGCATAATTTAATGAGTATTATAACTTCACTTCAGCAGGAAATGGCTGAGTTGAAAACAGCTCTTTGTCAATCTGGGGCTGATGTGCAGCAGTCATTTATTGAGGATGTCTGCAACGAGGTCGAAGAGCGTAGAAGACGAGAAGCTCATGCTATATTGTTCAACTTACCAGAAAGTGATTCCACGGCTGGCGATTCCGATAGAGTATCTGATGTTATCAAGTATCTGCAAGTTGACGAACGCATTACTATCCATAAAACTAACATTATTAGGTTGGGTAAAGGCGCGGTTGCTGGTGGGTGTCGACCCGTTAGGATAGTTTTGGAATCTCCTGATGAGGTGAAAATATTGCTGCGGACTATCCCTTGCAAAAAAATTTATTTCTGTCAAGGGACCTGACTCAGAGGCAGCAGATCATAAATAATAAGATATTGGTGGAGTTTCGTGACCGTAGGTCGAGGGGGGATGCTGTGAGGCTTGCATACGCTGATGGAATTCCTAGGATTGTTCAACAAAAAAACTTCCAGGCATCCGGCAGTCAGATCTAAATATTAGTTGTTATTATCAGAATGTACGAGGTTTGAATACTAAGACTTTTCAATTTTACAATAATTTGTTGGCCGCTAATGATCTGGACTTAGTTATGCTTACGGAAACGTGGGCTAACGATACGCTATATAATTCTGAATTATTTACAGTGGACTACAGCGTCTTTAGGTGTGATCGGAGTGGAGCTCGTGGTGGTGGAGTGATAGTTGCGGTTAAGTCTTGCTTGTCTTGCTGTGAAATAAATATAAACACTGCCTTCAACTTCGCTCAGTATAACATTAATTTAGTTTGTGTTGAACTACGTGTCCATAATGTTGTTATTAATGTAATCACAGTTCACATACCTCCTTCCACCTCTGCTGTGGTTTATAGCCAGTTGTTTGAGGTATTGGAGTTGTGTGAATTATTCAATAGTCAATTTATTTTTGCCGGTGATTTCAATGTTCCCAACCTCAGCGACATGCATTGTCCTAGATCCAATGCTATTGGCAATTTTTTGAGTTCAACTAACTCCATCCAGATGAACAATGTCTTGAATTATAATGACAGATTGCTTGATTTAGTGTTTTGCTCTAGGAATGTTGGCTGTAGCATTGAGCATTCTGACTACTGTCTTGTACCTGAGGACCTTCATCATCCGGCACTGTCACTCAGCTTCACGTTGGTGTCAGCAGCTGGTCCTCTCTTTGAACTAGCGAATGTGACATCTTTTAATTTTAAGCGGGCAGATCTGGCTTCTCTTTACGATATGATACGGCTGACTGATTGGCATGAGGTCACTTCTTGTGGGGAAGTTAATAATGCATGTGACATTTTTTCTTCAATATTAAGCAACTACTTCAGTCTGACGGTATCTGTTCGCAGGACTACTCGTGGTGCATATCCCGCTTGGTTCGCTCTCGAAACGAGACGTTTGATTCGTGTTAAGAGTCACTACTTAAGGAAATTCAGGTCCACCCGTCTTTCCTTTTACTCTGATAAGTTTAAGCAATACAGGAAACTTGTTAAATACGCTGTCGATAATGACTTTAAGAACTATATGACTAGCGTAGGAGCCTCTATTGAACGCGATCCTCGTAAGTTATGGCAGTTTATTAGCCAACGTAACAATATATCAAGTATACCTAATTCTATGTTTTTTAATGATGAAGTGGTCGACTCTCCATACGCATTTGCGACTCATTTCGCGTCAGTATTTCAGGAAACAGCTGTTACACTGACCACCCCTGTTCCATCTACTAGTTATCCGAATTTGGTACTAAGCTGCTTTGAAGAAACAAGCATTCTCGATGCCCTGAAGTCGTTGAGGGCTACGCTCACCTCTGGTCCTGATTCCATTCCTGCATTTTTGGTGAGAGATTGCTCGGTCGCTTTGTTGCGACCTATTCTTCATATTTACAATCTTATCTTATCAACTAGGAAGTTTCCTGATGTTTGGAAGGTGTCACGTATTCGACCTGTTTTTAAGTCCGGTAGTAAAACACATATAGAAAACTATAGACCTATTTCAATTATTTGTAATTTTGCAAAGGTATTTGAGAAGTTGCTATTTGATGTACTATTTGATCATGTAAAAAATATGCTTTGCTCTGAACAGCATGGTTTTGTCAAAGGTAAATCAACTGCAACTAATTTGTGTATTTTTGTTGATTATGTGTCCGGTGCTCTTGATGAACGTTATCGAGTTGATGTTATTTACACGGACTTCCAAAAGGCTTTTGATGCCGTGCAGCATTCAGTGATTTTGAATAAGTTGAATAATTTTTGCATATCCGATAATTTGATTCAAGTGATCCAGTCTTACCTGGAAAACCGCGGCAATTATGTGGAGTTAAATGGTTTTAAATCATTGGTTTACGACTCGGTTTCTGGTGTCCCGCAGGGCTCTACCTGGTGGGGCCCCTTTTATTCCTTATATTTGTAGACGACCTTCCTAAGCGTTTGACGTCTAAGTGTTTAATGTATGCTGATGATGTTAAGTTGTTTTGCGCCATAGCCACGACCGATGATTGTTCCGCCTTGCAGAGGGATTTGGAGTTGCTTCATCTCTGGAGTTTGTCGAATGGACTCAGGCTCAATATTGCTAAATGTAGGACTATGACATTTGCAAGAGTTCAATCTGTGGTTGAGTTTGCATACAGCATTGACACAATACCGCTTGAGCGTTGCTCTTTAAACAGGGACCTTGGCGTGTGGTTTGATTCTAAGTTGAATTTTAACATCCATGTTTTAAACATCTGTAAAGAAGCGTTCGGCTTGTTGGGTTTTCTTACTCGTAATACTCGCCAACTTCCCAATTCTGTCTTGACCAGCTTCTACAACGCTTTCGTTCGTAGTAGGCTGGAATATTGCTCAGTTGTCTGGAATCCAATGTACTTCAGATACATTGACTGCTTGGAGAGTGTCCAAAAAAAAGGTCTTGTACTTCCGCAATTTTGAAATATATTTATCTCATAATTACTCCTACGATGAACTCCTGCGTCGGTTCGACTGTATGTCGCTCTATAATCGTAGAATAATATCGCTTATAATATTTGTTTTTAAAATTGTAAATGGTCTGATTGTTGATTCTGACTTATTGGGTCGATTGAGTTTCTTTGTACCAACAATTCATACTAGGACTAGGCATATGTTTTATCTTCCGTTTCCCAGAACTCGCCATCATTCTTGTTCTCCTCTTCTTTCAATGAGTCGTTGCGTCAATTTATACTGCTCTGAGATTGATATGTGTAATGTTGGTCTACGTCAGCTTCGCCACATTCTTTGTGAGATGTTTTTTTCCTAGAATACCATTTATGTTACTTTCTTCTTCTTTTTTTTTTTTTTTTGGGAGCCCAACTTCTTGTTGATTTTCTTTCTCCTCAGTTTCCGTATACTTATATATTTATGTTTGTGTATGTGTGTATATGCATATATATGATATTATTAAATATTATGTCTATTTTCTTTATGTTATATTAATTTTCATTTTGTATATGATTATAATTTTTCTTTAACCTTTCATATTTACTGATAAGATTATCCTGTAATTAGCATTTATCTGCTGTTGGATAATAAAGATTATTATTATTATTATTATTATTATTATTATTATTATTATTATAGATGAAAATCTAATCGTATATTAACTTACTACCATAAATAGATCGAGAAGGATTATGAAGGACCAAATCAAATTCGCTTATGAAGCTTTTTTAAAGCAAAATCTTAAATATGACCTACAAAGGCCGTGACAATATATTCATAATGGAGCAAGAATCTCCGATTTCCGTCTGTAACACATGATCAAGTATTATTCATAGGTAATATACTGATGATATATATATATATATATATATCGTATCTTAAACGCAATTATTAGCAGGTGTATCGGTCTGTTGAATAAAGACTCAAACAATTTTAGTTTTCAATACTCCATATTTCGCTGCCAAACCCTTTGCAGATTCCTTAGGAGTGTGAAGCTAAAAGGAGTCATACACTGGCTGATTCAAAATAATTGTATATATAACTCTCAATTTTAATTTTAAAATACATTGTAAAATAAAACAAAACTCAACTGAGTTGAATTTTGTTAATTTGTTAATTATATAAAACTTTATTGACCACTTTTGAAAGCGAAGAAATTTCGAAAAAATGACTTTTGCACTAGGTGATGTTTGTCCACATCGCACAACGATATTTAGGTGATATAGAAAATTCCAAAGGGAAAGTTTAACTGTGGACGATGCTGAGAGGCCGGGAAGACCACGAACGTCAGTTACGGAGGAAAACGTTACTATTGTGAGGAAAATGCTTGGCGAGGACAGGCAAGTGACCCACCAACAGATAGAGGGTACTTCAGGCCTAAATGCACTAACAATACATTCGATTCTGCATGATCACTTGCACGTGAAGAAACTTTGTTCTTTCTGGGTGCCGCATCGACTGACTGAAGAGCTGATGACACGACGGTGACTTGGTGACAGGAGATGCTAAAAAAGTTTAATAAGGGACAATCTCGGTATGTGAACAACTTCGTGACAGATGACGGGACTTGGCTGTACTATTACTACTATTATGTGCCGACCAAAACTCAAAACTGGGTTTTTGATAACGAGGACACACTCGTAGTTGTCAGAAAATCCCGATTTGTAAAGAAGAAAATGAATGTATTTTTCAAATCGAGTGGAATTGTGACACGCGTCGTTTTGGATACACAGAAGACAGTCACAGCTAAATGGTATACTGAACAGTGCCTGCCTAAAGTCATTGGATCTATGAAGAACCTGCGGCCAAAGTCAAGAATGGACACCTTGTTCCTCCATCACGATAATGCTCCAGCTCACCGCGCCAAAGCCTGCACCGAATATTTGACCAAGACAGGATTGAAACTTCTCAAGCATCCTCTCTACAGTTCAGATCTTGCTCCCTGCGACTTTGCACTATTCCCACATTTGAAAATGAAGCTAAAAGGGAGCCAGTTTTCCAGTGATGAGGACTTTCTGCTGGCTTGGTACAACGAGTGTGCTTTACTCCCCAGTGAAACTTGGCAGTACTGGTTTAAACATTGGTTTCGGAGGATGGAGAGGTGTATTGAGTATAGAGTAAATTACTTTGAAAAAATTAAATAAACAAAGCTGTATTGCAAAACTTTTCTAGTACCCTTTATAGATTACAAACGTACTGTTTTTGCTTTTAAGCTTTTCTAAGTTTAGTAAATTTATGTAAAACTGCAAGTATTGCTCCTGTATTTAAGAACAGCGAACGAAGCAATATAAATAACAACAGAAATATAACTGGTCTTTCAAGCTTTTCGTAGATTTTTGAATAAATGCTATATAAGAGTCTTTGTATGCACGTCAAATCAAAAACCTCACCTATTCAACATGGCTTTGTGTCTGAAGGGTCAAAAATAAGTAATCTAGTATATATTTTCAGAGACATTTGTTACAGATTGTATGATCGTAGTGTACATGATTTTTACTCGTGCATACGACACCATTAATCACAATATATTACTGGAAAAGATACATAAGTTTGAATTGAGCGAGGATTTCTCTTTCTTTTTTGCATATAGGAAATAATTATGTATTTTATAATGGTTTTGAATTATTTTTTATTATTATTTCTTAACTATCTTAGGGCCAAACTTAGGACCGCTCCTTTACGCATTGTTTATTCAATTAATTGAAAATTATATTATTTGAAAAAGATCATGTTTTGTACTTATTTATACTGAAGAATGATGCAAGTTGATAGGCCAGATGATGCAGTTCTCCCACAGTAAAGTATTTGTTGAATATAGACAGGTGTCTACAAAACAACATATTATTTCTGATAATTTCTAATAAAGTATGCAGCAGCACAGCAATGAAGTATAAATTCTGTCAAGATCTCAAAAACTTTCGCGGAACTTACTGCTAGGCTGTTGACAGCATCTAAAGGCCAAATAGTTGGCCTTGAAAATAATGATTAACTACTGGACATCTTTATTGATGAAATCTCACAGGTATTCAATAGGATTCCTGTTTAGAAATTACTCGTAAGTTAACCATCCTCAAATTACTTTCCTCAAACTATGCCTTAACGATATTTTCCACAAATTGCGAATCGTTATGTTGTTGAAATGTCCATCATAATGGTACTTCTTCCCGAACAGCTGTATCACGTTTGTGATATGCTGGACTTATCTCATTCAGAAAAGAGCATATCTATATTACCATTTCTTCAACGCTATGTTTTATAGTGCAGTCAAGATCTTTCCCATGTACCACTGACAAGGGAACACAGGCAAGTGTCCTTCATCGATTTAAATGAAACTTGGCATGTTTATAGACTGACGTAGTGTAAGAACAACGGTAACTTTTTTAGCTCCCCAATCGCCCGTTTTCTGGGGCTGGAGCGCTCTATCGGCAAAACAATCCCTCGCTATTTGCTTTAATATATCCAAAAGGGTAAGACATATCAGAAAAAAGTTAGGATAAATATTTCAGTTTTATAGTACTAAAGGATAGTGATAATATTTTTCTTTTCACAATTACTGTTTACCAACAACAACCCACACTCCCCATATTTATTTCAAATTTGAAAAGTTTTATTTGCTAAGAAAATACAAGAGGTTATGCGTAATTTATTCATGTATATTAAACATTCCAGAAAATAACTCAATTTATAGAAAGAAAAACACAACTAATTTTTTAAATACAAAATAATTTTTATTTTTCAATATATTCTCCTAAAAGAGCAATACATTTATTCCAACGGCGCCCCAATGCCCTTATGCCATCTCTAAAATGCGATCCCGGAAGGCTTGCAAAATACTCATTTACGAAGATGATAAGCTCGTCGTTAGACGAAAATTTCTTTCCACCTAGTGCCGTTTTCAATTTTGGAAAAAGGTGGAAATCGGAAGGGGCTAGTCCAGCGAATAAGGCGCATGCGGTACGAATTGGAAATGCAACTCGTGGATTTTGGACATCGCAACTGTGCTGGTATGCGAGGGAGCGTTGTCTTGGTGAAACAGAATCTTTTTCTTTGCCATTCCTGCCCGTTTAGCACGAATCTCAACATTTAATTTTTGTAGAAGTTCTGCATAATATTGGCCGTTTATTGTGGCACCTTTTAGAAGGTAATCAATGAGCAAAATGCCCTTTGAATCCCAAAAAATTGATGACATTACCTTGTTTGCCGATAAAGTGGTTTTCGAATTTTTTGGAGGTGCAGAACCACGTTCTAACCATTGTTTCGACTATTGTTTAGTTTTGGGTGTACTGTAGTTTATCCAAGTTTCATCGCAAGTAACAAATCGCCTACAAAAATCAACCGAATTCCGCTTATAAAGGTCCAAACACTCATTGGAAATACGCAAACGAGTGAACTTTCGATCAGTCGTAAGCAATCGCGGCACCCATCTTGCCGAAAGCTTGGAAAGTCCCAATTCTTTCGTTAAAATGTGGTGCACGAATTCTGTTGAAATGTCCACCATGGCTACTATCTCCCTCACTTTGAGTCGTCGATCTTGCGTAATAATATTATGGATTTTTATAATCATTTCCTTAGAAGTCACGATTTTGGGTGCTCCAGAGCGCGATTCATCAACACAGCTTGTTCTACCACGTTTAAATTCATTTATCCATCTACTTATTGTGGCGGATGATGGAGCAGATTCACCTAATGTTTCCCGTAACTCATCTTTTATTTCGGTAGCTTTCATACCCTTAATTACGAAGTATTTAATCACCGCACGATACTCTGCTTTTTCCATTTTAACAAAACGACGTGTTGCTTCTTTTTCAATCAGCTGTCAAAAATAAACTAATCAACCGATTTATCTAAATATCGGAATGTAAACACATAAATAGGCAGCCTAAATTACAGTGCATTTGTTTTACCAATTAGAGCGCCACCTATATGTCATTCTCACTACTTGTCAAACTATCCTCGTATGATTTCTATAGTATCTAAATTTTATCCGGACTATGTAATTGTATATCTTATATTCCATAAATGCTTGTCGCCTTTTCAAATGCATATATATTGTGGTGTGAGAACTGGGGGGCCTCACTCAAAATAAATAAGTGACACGACTGTGGGTTTCAAAACATTCTTTTATTAGCTTTCTACGTACATGATTAATAAATTACATAACAGATTTTAATGTCAGAACCAATGAGACGTTTCTGACTCACATCAAATTTAGCGCAACAATATCCAATATCCATAGCAAGAGAAGCTGAGAGTTTGTAGTTCAGAATTTATAGGCGACGACTACGTTTCACGATTTGGTTGTTGAACAGCATGTATAGTATAAATAACGATAGTTTTCATAATTTTATTTTCGGATTTAGTTTATGTTATTATTAGACAAAGCAAATGATTTGATATGATGTGTTTACTTGCCAGTTTATTTACTTTCCATGTCAATATGTAACTTTCCTGCACGTATTCATATCAAACAAGCACATATTGATACGATAAGGTGATATTCCATTTTTTTGTTTCTATGACACACATTAGGTATATGCAGCCCCGAAAAAGGCTAGAAACAGAGAAGTCTTAAGATACTAATAATAGTAATGAGAATGATAGATGGTACAGTGTGGAAAATATATCATACATCGACTGTTTATAACAGGCTGCTCTACATAGTTCCTGCAATAATGGTAATCTGTGTAGAAATGTTGAAAACAAAGAAATTGCTTACACCATGCACAACGAATAAGTGCAGGCTTGCCACAAATATTGCATAGTGGTGTACTTTGCGAATACTTCGCGAAGCAGAATCGTACAGGATTTTCAAACTCTGGTGGGCGATCTTCGATATATCCACTTTTATACCGTGCGTATTTAAACAGATTGAAAAACCTCGGCGATGGCAATTGATTGTGTATCAAAGACTGTAACTGAATAATAGTGTTTCTTTGGTGCAAAGTTGCATCGTATCCCATAAGTAGTACTATATCTGAGAATGTTCTCACAAAATATTTCCATATTCTAAAACCGCAAACGTCTAGAAGTTGTACCATTGAGGTTGTCTTCTTAGAAATTGTGAAAATATTGATTTGTTTGTTCGTTGGTACTAAATTTTTAATATCATTCGGACAACGCCTACTCCACGAATCCAATAACAAGATACTTTCTGCTTGGGTATTTGGTAAGAAGACATCTGTAAACCAATCTTTAGAATGCTGCGAGGTCAGCTTCAATGATTGTGACGCAGATATGTATATATACATTAATAGGCCTAAAAAGTTTTCCATATTCGGTCCAAATTGACCTGTTGTTGTTTTAACACAAGAAAGTCGGCCGTTTGATGAAATTGTTGGTATGATTGTGTAACAATGTGTAGTAGAGGATAATGATTGCACTACAACTTCCACTGTTTTTGTTTCCTTGTCGGATAAGGGTCGACCTGAATGTACGTATCTCTAAATTAAGACCACTCTCGTCTGTATTATAAACGTTGTTCTGTCCAACACTGCTAAATTTTGGTTTAATTTCATTAACAAATCTATCGGCTGTGGAATGTAATTCGTCAATATCGTTGTGAGTAGATCGTGTGATAAACTTTGTTATTGTACGATAAACAATTTTATGTACTTTTTTGAAATGCCGTGCCCACCGATGACTTGAATTAAATGAAGAATTGTCGATTCCATCCTTTGCTAGCAGCGCCCATCTGCGAAGGTCTATGTCGTGGATAACATTTCCGCTATCTAGCACATCTTAAAATTTTGCAACAACATACTCCGTAATGTATGTACTTTTGTCCTAGTTAGTACCTTCCCGATTAACACTTGCTTCCCACCTTATAAGTTGCCTAGTTGATTTTGCCTGTAAAAGATTGGATATCGAAGATATAAATGCTTAGATATGTTTATGTACTAAATTTAGAACCTTTCCCTTATATATTTATAAAAAGAATGAGTGAAATCTACATATTATATTACCTGTAAATTTATGTTGCACTGATTCCAATGAACGTTGCCTCGCTTTTCTACTTCTCCGAAACTCAACAGCTCGCATTTTATATTCAATATCAATTACACTATCTCCCTCTTGGGAAACACAGTCTGCATGTTCGTAATCTTCATCATATTCACTTCTTGGTTCAACGAATTGCGGTTCGTGTGGACCAGCCATGTCTTCAAATTCTAGTGCTACATCTGTTTCAAAAGCAACGGAAGTCTGCTCCTGAGGACTTACAAGAACATCCCTTAACGCATCATGTAACTCTTGTTCTACACGTGTGGTAGGTGTATCAGCGATATTTGCAACAAGGAATGTTGCATATAACAAATTCAGAACATTAAGGATGTTGATTCTCACGACTTCAACAATTGCTGTTCAACAATCAAATTGTGAAACGTAGAACTCTAAACTGCAACTCTAAACTTCACTTGCTCTATAAACATATATGCATTTGGAAAGGCGAGAAGGCTCTGTATACTTAAAATTAACCTGGACAAAATTTAAATACTAATGTATGTATTGAATCATATAATCTGCACGTGAATGTCAATGCGGATAAGATTTCAATAAGGAATCTTATTAATACCATGGATGATAAATAAGTAGAGTACCAAAGACATATGCTTATCCCTATAAATTATTTTTAGGTTGCCAGCAATATCTCATAGCGATCTCATAACGATGTACGATATGAAATTTAATACTTTTAGAAATATATAATGCATAAATGATCTACAAGATTAGAGATGTTATTATATTTAGATAAGTAAATTACTTACATTAGGATTTTTTCACATAAATGACAATAAGTATCTATTTTCGTTATTTCATCCGGTCTTTGATCTCTTTTTCAAATACAGTCCTGTTATATAATAGCGAGTAGGATTTTGTATCACCGATATTGTAATTGTCAGGCAATATTGTTTTCGTTATTATTGTACATACATTGCAGAATTAGTGGTTAATTGTAAGTATTAGAATTAGATATTCCTTTCTTTATCCGTCAATTTTAGTTTTGATAAAGGTTTACGTGGTAGACCAGGAACATCTGAATCCTCACCTTTTCAATTTTGTTTCAATTCGATGCTTTATACCCACATTTATATTATCTATTGGTTTTTATGTTGTGTCGTTGAAACTAAATAGAGATTATTACTTATACATCAAATACGTAGGTATACAAGTGCTTATTTTCTATAAATTGAGTTATTTTCTGGATTGTTTAATATATATGAATAAATTGTGCATAACCTCTTGCATTTTCTTACCAATAAAACTTTAAAATCTGAAATACATATGGGTGGCGGGGGATATTGCAGATAAACAATAATTGTGAAAAGAAAGCTGTTGTCACTAACCCTTAGTACTATTAAAACAGTGAAATACTTATTCTAACTTTTTTTCTGATATGTCTTACCGTTTTGGAAATAGTAAAGCAAATAGCGAAGGGTTTTTTGCCGATAGAGCGCTCTACCCTCCGAAAATAGGCGATTGGGCAGCTAAAAAAGTTACCGTTGTTCCTACACTACATCAGTCTATAAACCCACCACGTTTCATTTAAATCGATGAGGGACACTTGCCTGTGTTCATTTGTGAGCTATTTGCCGGCATAATAGAATGTCATAGCATAATAGAATGCTGTCAGACTTGTAAATGGCATCTATCTGAAAATCGTTTAAGATAGATGGTGACCCCTTAAGCTATATTGTTACCGTAGATGAAACATGCAACTTTGATTAAGTAATAAAACAGCGATCGTTATGACAAAAGCACTTTAATTCTCCAATGTCTAAAAATTTTTTAAATTTTTACTTGGATAATGATATAACCACAACAAGACTGTCGTATTAAACAACTCATTCTAATCACAATTTAGTCATTGGACTAAAAAAGTTAAAGAAAAGATGTAATAAATACTACAGATAATTGATTTATAAAGAAGAAATATTTCGAAAAATTTTGAGGTATAGCGTTTTTGTTGTATAAATTGTTTTATGCCAGACCCGGCAACGTTAAGAAAGACTGGCACATATGTGCTTTTTCTTTTATTGATTTTGATAGGGAAATAATGAAACAAGTAAAAAGTAATTCTAAATGAATACACATATTTACCTGAAGAAATATTGTTCTGAAAAATTAAAATGAATGTATAAAAAATATTTTTTATAAAGTAATTAATAAATCTGTCTTCGTTTCGAATAGTCATTTTAAAGCAATATCTTTCGTTCACTCCTATAGATTTTTTCTGCTTGTTACATCCACAATCAATAATTATCAAACTCTCCCTTGTGATTTTATATTTTGTCCATTCAATTTATACGTACATAAAGTTCTTATTAATTATTGAATGTATAAATAGCGAGTAATGTCATTAAGCGCTTTCAGAAGATAAAACGCATTATCACGTGGGTGTTTTTTTTGACAAAAATTATAAGCCGTGTGTTTGAAACAAAGCGGCACTTGAGCATAATACATAATCAATTAATCACACACTATATATGATGTCAACGTAACCGATATCTGGCTGCTATTACAATCTCCTATTGCAATTAATTATTGACATGAGGGCTGCTAATACGTATTAAAGGACATTATCATAGATTATGTTTCTGTATAACATTTTCAGTAATATCTACACGAAATAAATGGTTTTAATTTTCCCGTCAGACTGAATTTATTAGTTACATTTTTTGAATTTCCAAAACATGCAAAATATAAAAAAAATAATAATTAACTGATGTGGCCTTTACTTGATGAAAATCCATGACAAAATTAAACACAAAAATTCAGTTGTTTGATTTTCACAAAAAAATCTTTATTAAAAAAATACTAACAAATGTTTTGCCAGTACTGTGGCTTCTTCAGTGTAAAAGGTAAATCTAACACAAGCGATATATACTCGTATTCTAGTCAACTCAACTATTCTCAATGTGGGGGTGATATATAATTACAAAGAAATAAGTTTAATAGTGAAGAATTTTTCAAAACTACTAGGTCACTTTTGTTTATTTCTATAGTTTCAAGTATTGACAACTTTATCCCTTTATTTTCCGAATGGAGTAAACTCTAAATTAAAAAAACTATGACAAGTTCATTCATGTGTATTGCATAGATGGAATCATTTTTGTTATGATTAAAACTTCTTTTGTATTCTGATATCCCTGTTTCTTCTATACATCTTGCAGTTTGACCGATTTGTTGGATTAGTTTATTTTGTCTTTGTCATTTTTAATTAATTTTCCTAGCGTACTGTTAGTTACAATAACTACATTATGATTCTTAAGTACTACTTACTTATTTGTTTTGATTGTGGGCCTATGTAATTTAACAGATTATACTAAAAGCCCCGCGAATTATGTATCCGATTACACAAAAACCAAAACAAGTATAACCTATTAAGTTACATAGACCCGCAATCAAAACAAGTAAGTTACTTAAGAAACATGATGTAAATATTGCTTTTAAAGCTTTTCATATCGTATTGCCAGCCTTAAAAGCACTATTGAAGAAGCCACACTGCAATTTTTAAACAACGATATTTTGTGTGTCAAACAACTGAGATTTTGTGCTTAATTTTATTATGGATTTTCATCAAGTAAAGGTCACATCAGTCAGTTATTATTTTGTAGAAGTTCGTTTTGGAAATTCAAAATATGTAGCTAATAAATTCAGTCTGACGGGAAAATTAAAATCATGTATATATACATATATGTACATAACGGGTCGTTCATTAGGACCTTCCTATCTTTAAATTTAAATAAAAGAAAGTGTGTGTGAGATACCATCGAAATTTTTTATTCGTTTGAATGGCCTATCGATGGCATTACGTATGGAATATAATATCATGCAAATGTCCGGCGAGGCTTCGCTGAGTGACACGCATCCGAAATGTCCAATTTTCCATGACTCTGGCCCATAAATCAGGCTGAATTTGACCGAAGGCGATGGGTTATGTTGCCTTTAAGGGCCCCTGTGGTTTGTAGCTTATTCGCATAGACCTACGACTTAAGAAAATCCCACAAGAAAAAGTCTACCGGAGTCAATTCGCACGATCTCGATGGCTAATTCACATCACCTTCACGTGAGATGACCACGCCCTCAAACCGCTCGTGCAGAATGTCCAATGTGGGATGAGCTGTGTGGAACGTAGCGCCGTCCTGTTGAAACCACATATCGTTGATGTCCATATCACCCAGTTCAGGCCAAAAGAAGTTGGTAATCATCCACCTATAGCGCTCGCCGTTGACGTTGATGGCATAACCAACGTTATTCTTAAAGAAATATGGACCGATGACGCCGCCAGTCCAAAATCCACACCAAACAGTGACTTTTTCGGGATGCATTGGACGCTCTTGGATCTCATGTGGATTGGTATCGTCCCAATTCGATAATATAGTTTGTCAACGTACCCATGCATCCAGAAATGGGCCTCATCGCTGAGGATGATTTTTCGATGAAAATTAGGGCCAGTGTCCGACTGCTCCAGTGCCGATTGAGCGAACACACGTCATTGTCTATGGTCGTTTATCTCCAGCTCCTGGGTCAGTTGAATTTTGTATGAGTGCAAGCCCAAGTCACGATGCAAAATTCGCCTAGTTGTGGTCTGCGAAAGGCCGAGTTCTTGTGAACGACGCGAAATCGACTGCCTCTGATTCTCCTGCACACTCTCGCAGATAGTGGCGATGTTTTCAGCAGATCTCGCGTTTCGTCTTCATATGGGCGTTGGTTTATTATTTACTGAACCAGACTCAAATTTATCCACCACACTGCAAATAGTCATCTCGGTAGGACGATTATGGCGACCGTAAAATGGGCGAAGCGCGCGGAACGTTGCTCGAATAGAACGCGCATTTTGATAAAATAATTTTATCATTTGCACGTGTTGGCGAACGCTATATCCGTCCATGGTGATTTTGCAAAACAGACTGAATAAATGGCAGCCAATTCGAATGATGTAGCTTCAACAATATGGCCGCTATTAACTGTCAAAGTTCGGAAGTCCTTATTGGAAGATCAGTTATATATATATATATATATATATATATACATATATCGGTCGAACTAGATATAAAATATCAGGGATATCAGAATACAAAGGAAGTTTCAACCATAACGAACATGATTCGCACTAGCAGTAGATTTAAATAGTTGTAATCATTCTTTTAATTCATCGTTCAATATTCTCCATTCGGAAAATAAAGGAATAAGGTTATTATAGTTTGAAACTATAGAAATAGATAAACATAAATAAATGACCAAGTACAAATAGATTTGAATAATTCTCCAATGAAAATCGTTTGATTGAGAATACATTCCGTTTGTTACATTTTCCTTTTAATCTGAAGAAGCCATAGTATTGGCGAAACAATTGTTACTATCTTTTTAATATAAATATTTTGCGAAAATTACACAACTGGGTTTTTGTGTTCAATTTCTTTTTTAATAATTATCTTTTAGGAAAAACTTATTAAAACAATGTCTTGCTTTATTTGAATTGTGAAACAATTATTTAAATAAAGATTTCCTTCCAGTACCCGAATAATTTTTTTTTTCAAAAAGTTATGTAAACACTTGAAATTTGAAAGTAAAAACACCTTTATATCGTACATTCAATATAGGGGTTATTAAAAAAGGAACAAGTGATGTAATGTCGTTAGTCTCTTGCCTATGTATGCGTCCTATCCAGTTTCATATGCCTCACCTGGCCTCAGCTTTTTTAGGAATTTGTCCAAATTGTTACAGTAGTTGTTCGTTGACTATCACATTTTATTACAAAACTTAAAATTTTGTAGAAGCATCTGTTCATTTTCTTGATATCAGCCACGTTTCATAACCGCATATCAATAATACAATTACCGTTGAAAATGCGGATTTTAGTTTGTTAGGTGTTATTTAATGCTTCATAAAGCCATCTCACCTTTAGAATTCACTCATAATTTTCAGAATTATTTAACTTGTTGAATTTTTTAAGAATTGATGTAGACTTGATAAAGAAGCTATCGTCCGAATCCCATTTCCATAATTTTCTTAGTATTTATAGACCTATTTTTTGTGACTCACCTTAAAACTTATTTACCATATTTGTTACATATATTGTTTTTGACATTCTATTTACATATTAGATCGCAGTATGTGTATTGCAATGGATATATGTAAGTAGCATCCATACATTCTTCGGGATTTTCACAAAGGCCCAATCTGGGTTCCGTTCTTTTCGTACTTATATGATATTCACTGGATTCAGTTAGATGTCAGAAATGTATTTTTTATGATTCGACAACATTTATCAATATTAACCCCGATTCGGATTGTAGATACCTATAGAATTATTTAGATACTATTGCTCGTAAAAATAGACTAGATATGAGTGTATCAAAGTGTCAAATAATCAGATATAGTGGAAACTCAATCTTTCAAAATTACAATTTGAACAATACATAACTGACCGTTCTTTGACCATTAGAGATCTGGAATTTTACTTATGCTGGTCATCACACAAACATTTTCACTTCTACATATAAAAAAAAGATTTATAATAAAGAATCTTTTCAAACTAGTACTACTGTATATTTGTAAGTCTGATATGGAATTAATTTTATCAAGTTCACAAACTGTATCTATTAAAAAAGTGAAATAAAAACTGGAGTATTTATGTTTTAGAAAGGGTGACATATATTGTATATGAACTAATTTTGTACTAAACATACCTTATTTAATGTGAAATTCTTTGTAATTTGCTGCACAACAGAACTAACTCTGAAGATTTACTTGTTGAGTCAGAATTTTTAGTCCTACGCATTTCTTCGAGACAAGGTTTAACTTTCCATAGCTAATTCATTAGCTAATAGTAACGTTGTGCTTACTGTTCGTATTGCCCTCGTGTGTCGTAACTTTAATACAATAGCTACTTAGAGTGATATCAATCATAATTACTAAAAAGAAATACTTTATACAACTATTTATACGAGGTGTGGCAATTAAATAAAGAGACTGGTGTGGGAAATGTTATTTATTGCAAATGAATTCCATCGTTCAAAACGATAGTAAAGTTCATGTCAGGACTCTTCAATAATTCTGACGTTTTTTACTTTAACATGTATAAAAATGTGTTCCCTTTAATGCACGCTTCATTTTTGGGAAAAGGTAAAAGTCACATGGTGCGAGATCTGGCTAATACGGAAGATGATCAAGCACAGCAATGCGATTGTCTGCTAAACTAAAACAGAAAAAGAAGCGAAACTACGGGTTGTTGCTTGGGAAGTATCAAGGTCATTGACATTCAAATGCAGCCTCGTCCGATGCGGCTGCACGATGGAAGGAGTGCTGCCTCGTTATTTAATGGCCGTACATCATAACAGCACTCTTACTATTAACATAAGACGACGACATCGTTTTCGTTTTCCCTTTTAATATAATATTTAACAGTACAGATGGTATATATACGTATCTAAGTAGTATTTATTAAGTTGTATCTCAGAACTATTTTCTCTTATTTTTTTTGTTTAGTTTAAAATTTAGTTTATAGTACATATTTATTATAATGGGTGTTTTTTAAGCTGCATGAGAATTATCGATATCGATAACTATGGTTTGGCAGCTGATAATGTCAAACTGTGTTGACATTTCTGTTCAGTAAGGTTTGGCAAGTCATCATGAATCAGTTAACGCTAGAACAACGCTTTCAAATTGTGGATATTTACTTTGAAAAAATAAATCCGTTCGCGAAGTTCATAGAGCACTTCCTTCATTTTACGATCAACATAATCGCCCTAATGAGCAAGCAATTCGTGCAGTTATTGATCGTTTTCGCACTAATTTTACGCTTCTCGGTTCAAAAAAGATAAAGAAATGTGCGTACCGAAGACAATATTGCCGCTGTAGCGCGAAGTATTGAAGAAGAGGCCGAAATGTCGATTCGTCGTCGTTCTCAACTTATTGGCATTTGTCTTTCGACTACGTGGAAAATTTTACGTAAGGATCTTGGCTTACATGCCTATAAAATACAGCTCGTGCAAGAATTGGAGCCAAGCGACCATCGTTTGCGTCGCATTTTTACTTATTGGGCTCATTTGAAACTGGCCGAAGGTGAGCATTTCTATCAAAGAATTGTGTTTAGTGATGAAGCTCATTTCTGGTTAAATGGCTACGTCAATAAGCAAAATTGTCGTATTTGGAGCGAAGGCAATCCTCAAGCCGTTAAAGAATCACCATTTCATCCATTAAAAATGACTGTTTGGCGCGGTTTACACGATGACAGCATCATCGGTCCTTATTTCTTTCGAAATGAGGAATGGGCTGCCGTTACAGTGAATGGCGACCGCTATCGAGCTATACTGACTGAATTTTTGTTTCCAAAAATTAATCAGCTAAACATTGACGACATTTGGTTCCAACAAGACGGCATAACTTACCATACAGGACGCTTAACAATCGAATTATCGCAAAATCAATTTGGTGACAGCTTTATTTCCAGAAATGGTCCTGTTCACTGGCCCCCTCGTTTGTGCGATTTATCACTTCTGGATTACTTTTTATGGGGCTATGTTAAGTCATTGGTTTATGTCAAACTAGCAACTCTTGAAGAATTGGAAGTCAATATTCAAGCCACCATTGACGCCATATAGCCAGATTTATTGGAAAAAGTAGTCAGAAATTGGACTGATCGAATGGACTGTAACTCGCAGCCACGGCAGACATATGCTGGAAAACATCTTTAAAAAATAAATGCCATGATATTATCTACCAGATTATAATAAAAAAAAATTTATTGCAACAACATTTCTGTCTTGTATTATCATTTTAAGTTCTCCGACTCTTAAAAAGCACCCTATACTTTTGGATTAATTAATGTCTCCTAGTTACATTGGTTGTCCTTTGTATGGATATTTTAATCTGTAGGACAATAAAATAAATTATTATTTGCTAGCCCCTTGTGTATATGACCATACATTCACTATTCAACAGTTAATAAAGGAAGCAATAGCTAAAGAAGAAGAAATATATCTCGAGTTCGTTAAAATGAGAAAAGCTTTTGACATGGCTACCAGAACAGGAATATGGAGAAGCCTAGAAACGAAAAGATTACATAAAAATATGATAAACATCATTAAAAATCTATATGTAGAACTGAGGCAAAAAAAATAATAGAATTAGAATCTAGATTGCAGATTGTAGATTGTAGATTAAAAATAAAAAATTTACTCTTTTCTCCGCCGCGCTTCAAAAGTATTCTAAAATTTGAATGATCGCGTAATACGAAAGAGCGTTTAAAATCGTATAATATACATATGTACATACTGCATAATTTAAGCAAATGAACTTATGTGAACAAAATAATGTAAAACATGCAATATGGACACTAGCATACTGCTGCAGTATGTATACCAGCGTACAATTATCGGATAGCTTATCTGCTAGAGTTATATGATGAACTCGAGAGATGGATTGGTAATAATTGAAAAAGCACAATATTTTCTACTATTGAAAAACATATGCCGAACATTGTCACGCGGATTTCCTGCCTGGTATAGTTTAGTTCTAGTCAACCTAATTAAACTGAAGGAAATTTATCACAAGAAGTGGAAATCCTCCGACTCGTTAGACTTTAAAAATGATTTTATTTGTGTACGCAAATTGGTGAAATCCAAAACCGACAATGCTTATGAGATTTCTATCTGGTCTCGAGATGAAAATTCCTAAAAGCTCCAAGTTATTTTGGCAATTCATTCGACAGAGTAAGGAAAATCCAAGAGTCTCCAGTAGCTTGATATTGATGATGAGTTGACGGATCCAAACAAAATAGTTGAAGCTTTTGCTAAAACGTTTTCAGAAGTATAACAACTGCGAGCGGGCTCGTTCACGACGACTATTGAGGAAAGCCTGAACAACTTTACCATGGGAACTTTCACAAAGAGCGAAACACTGACAGCCGTAAACCACCTTGAGGCTGACTAAACAACAGGCCATTATGGGTTACCCAATTTTATAATTAAGGGCTGTGCTTCTATTACATGCAATCCCTTATTTACAATTTATAATTTTACTCTTCTTATATCTATTTATCCAGATATCTGGAAGATAGCAAGATTACAGGCATATATGAAAAAGGAAGCAAATGTGATAGTTTAAATTAAAGACCTATCAATATTTTATCCAGTTGCTCTAAAATTTTTGAACACTTGCTTTGCGACAGACTGTATGTGTACAACTCCATTCTGTGTTTTATTTCCACGCAGCAGCTTGAGTTTATGTCAGGAAGATCAACTTTAACTAATTTGTCTGAAATTACCCAGGATTGATTCAAAAGATTAGGTTGACATTTTTTATATTGACTTCGCGAAAGCCTACCGATCACACCATATTATTTAAATTATTATCTAAATCTAAACATTCGGGTTTAACACATCAACAACTAATTTGATACCATCGTATATTTATAATTGCTCTTACTATGTCAATTTTAATGGCTTTTATTCCTCCACTTTCGACGCCTTCTCGGGCGCTACTGTTAAATGTTTACATCAACGATCTTCTATTATTATTTGACTGAGACCTATGCTAACGACTTAAAAATTTTCGGAAAAATAACATCAACCTCCGATTGCGAAGCTCTGCAGAAAGATTTAAAAACTGTCTACCGCTGGTTAATAATAACAAAATAAAAATCAGCATCAGCAAATGTGTAGTTATCTCGTATACAACAAAGGCCAATCCACATAATAAACCGAAAGACGGTACTACAGCCCTTATTATATTAAAATATGTAATTATGTTTAGAAATTATAAGAAATGCAATAAATTTATTATGTACCTGGCTTGATCCCTCTATAGGCAATCATTACAGCACTTATTATTGCTGTAATATATGTATTAAAATAATTATGTTTAATATTATAGGAATTGCAATAAAGTACTAATGTCCATTGTAAAGAAATAAATTTTCACTTAAATTTACTGTAGTGGATGTATATTACTCCCCATGTCCATTATTAAGAATGTCCTTTGGTGAGAGATATTGTTATATAGCAAATAGTGTACTGACGGTCGGTGCATCAAAAACTGTCCATCTATTAGAGATGCCCATTGTCGGGAGCTGTGCGTTAAGGGAGAATATACTATATTAGTATATTTGATATTTTTCATAATTTGTTCATAAGCATCGAGAACTTTACCTGTACTTGCACTATCAACGCATTTCTCAATATTATTTGCTCCACCTTACATAAATAAAAAATCTGTGCAACTCAAATCTTTTACGTTCCCTCTTATACTTTCCATAATATTACTTATTGTTAGACTTAACAAAACTGCATATTTCGAAATTCCTAATAAGTCTATTTTTAGGAACTGGGAATAATTTTATCCATGACTGTCGCTTAGTACAATAATATTATGTGATAATAATGTCCTAGAGTTTTGTACCCGACTATGTGTTAGGGATGGAATCAACTTATCACGTATATTTCGAGTTGCAGCGTTCGTTTCACATTCCTGGTTTAAATAATTCGTATTTGTCTGCGATTTCCGTCACAAAGCTAGTACTGTACAATTAGCATTGCTGTAAAGTCATAGTTAAGAAAGTGTATTTTTCTTACCTGAAAAAGAACGCAATATTAATTGGCGCAGACAGTAGGATCTTCTTCGATAAACCTAGAACGAGTGCAACGAAATAAAGACACGTAAATGCACTCACTCTTGATTTTGTAAATTATTATATAGTGTGACTTGTATTTTCCAAAATGCCCACTGCTCTAAAATTTCCACCTCAAAATTTTCTACTGATTTTTTGTGTAAATTAATTTCTTGCGAATTTAACAGAAATAGATACGAAATTGGTCAATTTTTAGCCGATTGTAATATTGCAAATGATTTAGCTTGCGAAAAATACCTTTACTATATTACATACTAGCAAAAGTTTCAGGGCATGCGAAAGAACAATTAGCTCAACAACAATGTACTGATTGGAATGCATAAAAAAATAAATTATAAGATCTATGTCAAAATAGAAAAAATATTATTCTCAAATAATGGAAAAATGAAATTGTAAATAAATTTACAAACAATCCATTAAGGACTTTTTTCAACGTTAAAAGTTCTAAACTCACGAGCTTTATCAACCGCTATGTTACAGACTTAGATCAAAATTCAAACAATTAATTAAATAACATTAAATCGTTTTATTTTTCACTCAATACCCAGAATTCCACAAATGTTAAGATAGAAAAATTTTAGTGCCATCAAATTCTGCTTTTACAGTCGCAGTTTCTGAAGAAAAAGCCTTAAGTATTCAAAAACATAATGAAACTAAATTTCGCAATAATTGTAAACGCAATAATCATAATACGTTTGAGTGTCGCATTAAACGAATACATCATATTGTTAAAAATGAAAATATCAATAAAATAATGCAAATACTGTAAGAAATTGATCATATAATAAGCGAGCGTAGGAAACTAAAAATGAAAAAACAATTAGAGAAAAAAATGTTCTTGTTAATTCAATAGTTACTAAAAATAATGAAACACATTCTCTAAACTTCCAACAATTCGCTGTGACGAACACCACACAAGCAGAACAAATTTCTCAATTAATGGTGTTCGATAATTAAAAATTTTAACTTCTAATAATAAACTTAAATACATTGAAGTAACATCTCCACCGTTAAAAAAACAATAAAAATCTTAAATTTTTAATAGACACTGGTGCAAGCATGTCTTAAATCTTATAGATTTGTCCCAACTAGATACTTTAATTCTCTGGTGAAACTCACTTTACAGGGTCTCAGACTCCATAATTCTGATTTTACAGTAGGAGGTTGTCTATTACCTCAAACCAACCATCGAAATCAAACCTTTGTAAAGTTTCATATTCTTAATCAGGCAACGGACGTCCCGTTTGACGGTCTAATGGGTCGAGATTTTTAGAAAAAGAAGGCGCAAGTTGATTACTATAAAAGAATAATATTTTTAAAATTTATAAAAGGTTCATTAAAATTACATGAAGAGAGTTATTCAATACCTAAGACACATACGTAAGACACATACGTCTTCAAAAAAAATTAAATGTGAAAGCAAGAACAGAAACAATTATAAAGATTAATATTAAAAATCCAAAAATTATAGAAGGTAAAACAGAGATTCAAAACGGTATCCACTTGTCTAAAGCCATTGTTAGGATAACCTCAAATAGTAAATCCGTTGCAACTATCTTAAATACTACAGATCAACAAATCAATCCGATCTCATTCACCTTAGAACCCCTTCCTATGCATTCAAAAGTATTATATTTACAAAACACTGAATCGAATAAATTAAATATTACAAAACGTAATCCATTATTAACTAAAATCTGAGACTAGATCATTTAAACTCTGCTTTAAATATATGTACTTCACATAATGATACATTTCTTTTGCCAAACGATAGCTGAACTTCTATTTCGGCAATAAAACATGAATTCAAGGTTACAGATAATACACCGATATTTACAAAATCCGATCTATTGCCCAAAGTTCACAAAGACGAAGTCAATAAACAGATTAATAAAATGTTAAAACAAGGAATTATTTAACCTTCTGCTTCTCCGTGGTCTTCTCCTTTATGGGTCATACCAAAGAAGCTCGATTCTTCAGGTACAAGAGAATGACGAGTCGTTGTGGTCTAATACGATAGACAGCAAAAACTTAACTTAATAAAACTTAAGAAATTCTGAAAATTAAATAAATCTCGGGTAATAAGTTTCAACATTTTCCAAGAGTTTTATTATACTGTAAAAGTTTAGATGATGTAAATCTATATTCAATAGCATTACGTAGTATGCACGATCTAACTAAAGTAAAAGAATCCAATGAGATATATTATCACATAAAATTAGAATATAATAACAACATACATTTGTATATCAAAACAACTTCATTTCGACAAACTAACTTTCGAGGATATATTCTATTCACTGAGAAATCTTTAAACCAAATTAATACTTAATAATACAAATGATAAAAGATACATACATACATGATGTTACCATAAATAATTAAAATATAAAACGAATATGTTTTCTGGAATAATCATTATCTTTTTAAGGATACCAATATTACTACCAGCAATATTGTTGCACATGAATGTGAAATACGAAAAATCCTTGAAAACGATCATCACTTGCTGGTCACTTTGGTTGTCATTTAAGAACTTTAATCTCAAGATTCCACATAAATATTTCCAAAATTGTGTCTTAAAGTTAGTATTAGATAATTACCATTGGAATAAAGTCATAGCTAAGAGAGTGTATTTTCTTATTTGAAAAAGAACCCAACAGTGCTAATTTTATATTTAAACTGGTTAACAATGGCATCAATGCTCCGAACTCACTAACCTGCTGCTGATATCAAGATATCGAAATATGGAACAAGATGCTATAAAATATTCTCCGAAGCCACAACTACCCACATTTCTGCCACAGTGTCTACTACGCACATAGCTAAAAATGGTAACAAAATTTATTTCGATCCTTTTTACTCTTCCACTGCAATTAAACATCATCGAAATTGAATTATCCCTGAAAACACTTATTACTATTTTTCGAAGTTTTGTTAGTATCCAGTATTTCGTTTATATGCATTTCATTGCTTTTTAATTCTAATTTTCAAATTTTAAAATTTACTTTTTATGGATTATATTTTAATTTAACAGTATACTTTATTATTGTGATGTCCTCTTAATGGAGTAATCTGTTGGACAATAAAGGCAATTATTATTATTATTATTATTATTATAACCATAATGCATATACTTACTACTTAATATCATAATCAGAATATTTAAATGCTGTTAAAATGGCAATATTGAATAAGATGTAATTAATCTGCGTTGTAGATAATATCCGCAGAGTTGTTTAAGTGACTAGCATTCAATAAAATAACATATTGTGATTTTTTTCATATTAACTTAATGATTTGAAGACAATAATTGCGTAACCATTAGTAATATATTGATGAAAATGATTAATTATATTTTTTTCCTAGAATATATAGCACAACTGTTTAGTATATCTACAGTAATTGGTAGCAACTGTGTCAAAATGGTATTAATAAGCCAAATCAATATCATGTTAATGTTGATTTATAACCTTTTTAAAAAAAACAACTCCAAACCGTCGAGAACAAAAGCTACAAGACATTTTATACGCATGTTAATAATACAGTTTTAGAATAAATTACACTGAAATTTTTAAGTACGAACCGGTTTTACACATAACTGTATTAATGAAGATCCTCACTCGAAGACCAGAAGGAGTTTATTGAAGAAAATGTTATTTTAGAATGGAAATATAAAAAAAATACTTCTGACTATAAAAAAATGCCGTTAGTTGAGAAGTGGAAAGAAAAGTTGTCTATCTATCTACCTACAGAAAAAATATGAAAAAGTCTTACAATAACAATAGATGGGCAAAACAAGAAGGAAAACGAAGGGAAACAAGGAAAAGGAATATCAGGGCATTCCTCAAGGCTTGGAAATAGAAGCGATATTTCACAATAAAAAACTACAGGGATGGACAACAAAAGCATCTGAGTTCGCCTTGAAGATTTTAAAACATGAAAAAAGTGTACACAATACACAAAGGAGACACAAGTCCTTTGTATATTGTTTTAAAGGAGGCCAGGGGAAGATTTAACCCAAATGTAGTTGTAGAAGTATCGTGGTGAAGTGATTGCGAGGGTACTGCTGGATATGCTACAAATATTTAAACTTTCAGCCAATCAATTATTGATGTTTGCAAGTTATGGTGTCGCGACAATGCGTTCTGCAGGATGATCTTAAAAAAAACTGTCAGAGACTTTTGTATGTGACGTGTAAAGTTTACATCTTTTAACACAAACTATTCGAGAATGTTTTCTAGATGTGAATGCATTAATAGCAAATACTAAAAAAGTGTTTCCAAATCTCCTAAACGAATTCGAAAGTTTCACAGACAGCGTTCCATATTCCCGAACAGCCACAACCAATCCTTACACGCTGGGAAACATGTAGTTGAAGGCGGCTTTTTATTATTCTGAATATTTCCAGCAAATTAAATCTGTGATTATACAATTCAATATATAATAATAAGATTTCAAAATACTTGCATTGAAACAGATTTAAAGACTATTTATGACAATTATAAAGAATCATTTGACGCACTAGAAAAATTAGAAAATACTGTGTTGTTAATGGAGCCAATGCTAATTGTGAACGATGTACGCTCACTGCATATGCTATGTAACATAAGAAATATGAGTGCTTTAAAAACTTCGAGTGTTATAAATATAAATTTTGATTTTATCAAGACTAAAACAAATTTGTAATGCTGCTTCTATAGATCCGCTATCTATTTATAAAGATTATTTTAATTATGCGTGTCTTACATGAGTTGATGTCGCTATCCACTTCGCGCTACGTAATAACAGCTATAAACAAGACAAGTGTTTCAGAAATTATAAAATTATTAATTTTTCTTTATTTTATACAGCGCCGATTGTTAATATTCGTTTCTCTCATATTTGATTGTCGGTACGTAGATACGTACTTGATATATAAGTTATTTTAAATAAATTATGTACATATTTTATATTTTAAACGCTGTTTCTTATTACGCGATCGAAATTTTAAAATATTTTTAAAGTACGACGTGACACGAGTAAACTTTTGATTTTTAAATTACAAAGTGGGGCAAGTTTCACATAAATCATAGATCATCAAAAACTATATACTTTGATATAAAAAACATATAATATTTCATCTATTTTTATTACTGAGATACATACTAACTCAAAAATCGATAATGTTCTAACGTGAACTACTCGCCTACAAAGTTCTGATTTTTTAATCTTCTTTCTAAAGAATTTCTTAAATCAAATAAGTAAAATTGCTTAAAATGTAATAAATGGAGTAAAATATTTTATATAAACATATATATGTATGTAATGTATTATAAGACAAGAGCCCATATAATGTATTCTTGGAAAAATTTAAAAGTAAATTAGATGCTCTAAAATTAAAAATTATATATTATCTAATTATACGTTATCTTAAAAATCTTACGCGCTAATCGTGTAATCGTATTTGTTCTGTTCAGTATGGATTAATTTGACAAAATAATAAAAATGAAAATTTCATGGTTATAAATGATAAACGATATTAATTTGTTTTAAATAAAAATCGCACAGATACCAACATATTCTACATAACAAAAAAAATTATTATCCATTTAACTTCAACAGAATTTGTGTCCATACACATACATATGTATATATACATGTACGTCGGGAAATACGGGTTAACATTATTGAAGAAAACTTAGGAAATAATCGTTAAAATTTGTTAATATTCAGTTATGGGAATGGAGGAAACGGAAATGTACGGCAACGCCTGCACTGTAGTTTCAGTAATTCGAGGATAAATGTATGATGCTAGAGTAAAGCGTTATATGTGGAAAAGAGACGGGACAAGGGATGCAGTAAATTGATTCGCGTGTAAAGTATGCAAATCATTTCAGGACTAGAGAGGAGAACGTGGAACTTAAAGGAGCCGTTGCGCGTTGCCTAATCGTAAGTGGAAACACGCCAGTGAAATGTTGACTGTCGCGACCTGTCTGCTAAAAATCCGTCACTGACTCACTGAGATAAATACAAACACTCTGAGATCAGGTCTAATGTAACATTTATACCCCGTGACAAGAATAACCGCGTTCGCCCAGCATTCTGATTCAGACCCATTGCCTGATAGTCACTGACATTTCTCGATTTTACATCTAACGCGTTGACAAGATAAATGCCCGTGATCATTCTTCCGTTTCCTTTCTCCTACTTTTAGCAATTCGCATGGCCGTACCACTATTTTACATCTAAACTATATAAATGCCCTCCCTTTTACTTGTTCTAACAATACCATTTTTTACGTACTACACAACTATGTATTTTTCATTATCTTTCTCCAATCCATCTTTTAAAATCAACAGAAAACAAATTATGTCTTATATTTCAAAAGTAAACTGAAGCAATATTACAGAAGAAAAATTTATTTTCATTGCTCTCATTTATTTCGTGTACATATGCAGTGCATTCATACGTAATTATAATCGATATGAGTTTTTTGAAGTATGCAACCTTTATTACAACGCATCAGTAATAAAAGAAAATTGCCTAAAATGGTTTTAAGAATACTGAAATTTTTTGAATTTGTGCTCTTGTTATCAAAGTATATCGTTCTACTTTGATATGGATATATTGTATAATTATTTTTATTAAAAGATAAATGAGAACAAAATTACAATGTTGATAATGTCCATTGTTTTCCAAGTAAATAATTACCCTTTTCTTTAAATTATCAAACACAGACTGAAACTCATGTATGATATTAGAAATTTGTTATCGAATTTCTAATAGTACTACCAATTAATGTACATCCATTAATGCACATTCAACAAGTTTCATCTGCGTTCGAAGTAAAAAACATTTATCCTTCTTGAATGGAAAAAGTTAAGTGTCTGGCTGTAACTGCTACAATACTACAATTACAACGATACATCAGCTTACTCACAGGACTTGCTCCCTAGTGACTTTTTCTTGTTTTCCAGACTGAAAGAAAACTGAAAAGAGGTTTGGCTAAAACAGCGAAGTAATGTTACTTTATGCCTACTTTACAAGTCTATACAGAAAAATAAAAGAAAAGTATTTGTTTGACATGCTGAAAATATTTCATTCGATCCCAGTAATAAAGTATAAAATATTTACTTTCTCTTATCAAAAGAGAAAAAATTCTCTTAGACCTATTAATTGAATAATAGAGATATGAAATAATTTACATATAAGATCACGTAGTAACACACTTGCAATAAAAAAAATAACACCAATATACACCATTCAAATCGTTTTTAATCATTAAAAATAAAATATATTTTTATGCTACTTTCAAATCTACATAGGAAATAATGCATGCAGAGATTGGCCCTTTTACTCCTTTAAATCACCTAATAAAAGGTCAACACTAACTAACTCCAGACCACTATCGTTTTACCGCCATGAATTCACTTTGATTTGCTCTCCACCAGCCTGCAGCTCGTGCCCGTCTTTGTAAGGACCGCTGAGGGCGATACATTATTTGTGTAATATTGCGCAATCTTTCTAAAAAGAATATACATCTTTACTTACTATTATGCAACTTTGTGTAATTTTTTTTATGTTTTAAAGATTATTGGCATTAAAAATGTACCCTATTTGGACTACTGCTAACAGCGTAGATCAGATTTATAATTAGGGTCTCAAAAATAGATCAATTCAGCTAAAACTCGTATGATCATTTGCCCTTGTAGCTCAGTGTACACGTAATTGTTTATTTATATTCACTTTTATTAATTTTATTCATTTATAAAATAAGTAAAAATTCAAGAAATGCACCAAATAGCTTTCTGTATTGCTAATTCCAATTATGGTTGCGATTGCTCCACGTTGTCCGCTAAATGTCTTAAACTGATTTTCTTATATCATCAAATCCAGCTTTCAAAATGAAGAATAAAAAATAATTGCATTCATAGATCGATCTCTTACCAACAGATGGCGCCACTAACTTCGTTCAAATGAAGCTGCTCCCGTTACTAGTACATAACTACTCCATAAAATTTATTACTATACAATATGTTACATGATGCAGATTGATCAACAGTGTATGACTTGAATATTAAAGATGCATATAATACATCTACTAAAAAAATATATAATTATCATTATCCGTAATACATGATAGTGATCTTATACAATATATAAGCAGTAAACAGGCTGTTCACAAAAAATTAAAGGAATATAAAATCGGATGTTACTATGAGACCGTTAAGTTACTTAGAAAGTTATATCTAAAATATTTATATAATGAATGTTCATATCAAATTATTTATTAATTATGACTTCAATATAGATTTGAATATTCAAACAGCATAAATTTCTAGGAACGAGCTATTGATGGGTCTGAAACATGCAAAGGCGGTTTTATGTGCGAAATCGAACAAATTTCTAGTTTTATTATTTGAGATGCTGCATATATTTTAACGAAATCACTTCATTACCTTTTCAGACTAATTTTGTGTAATAGTAGATTTCCCGAGTTATGGGAGACTTTTCAGATCTGACCTCTACTCAAGAAAGATGATCCATGCAATTTACGTATTATCGATCTATATTCAAATTATGTAATTTTACAAAAATTATTGTAAAGTGTTACTTTATACTTTAGGGCTGAAAGTATCTACTATCTTTAATTTGACAAGTTTTGCACAGTACATATCTCAGATACTACATAGCCAAGGTCAAATTGTACGTAATTTACACTGATTTTCAAGAGCCGTTGGATCGGATTGATTACAATGTATTTCTACATAAACTAAATCGAATAGACTTCTCATTGGCATCTACTGGATTATTCAGACTTTATTTAATTATCAGAAAGTAAAGCATAGAAAATATGAATATCGAGTCATCGTTTTTTAGCCCAGCATCTGGTATTTCGCAAAGCTCCAACATTGGACATTGTTGTCTCTCATTTTATGATATCCACAATATCATAAAATGTATACGTTACTTAACTCATGGAATAAACGCTACCCTCCATATTAGTTCGGACACTCAAATAAATTTAAAAAAAAAAGGGAAAACAGTTAAACTAATTTATGTCGAAACTTACAATTTTTATTGCATTATTGTTTATAGATTTTTATAAAGTATAATAATAAAAACTAAAGTAATTCTAACACTAAATAAACAAAGATATCTTAAACATTCCGCTCATCGAAGAAACCCGCTTTTGCGCGAAGAACAATTCGAGGCAACCGTTTGACGAATTTTTCTAGAACTCTATTCGGTATACTATTCAATTCTTCTTGCAATATGTTTCACAAGTGATTTGTTGAGGTAGGGCACACGTTTCGGATCTTCCTGTCCAATTCATCCCAAAACAATTCTATGGGGTTTATCGGGGCTTTACGGTGGCCATGTCATTATTTTTAAGGTATTATTGTTTTATTTGCTATTTAAGAAATTCTTACATATTACTGCTGAGTGTTTGAGGCCATTATCCTGCTTAAACAAAAATTTTTCGCTGACTAAACCTAGCCCCGATGGTATTACATTTTCTTGCAATATTTCTAAAAACCCTCCTTTCGCAAAATACCCTCGATTCGGTTCAAGTCCTCTGTTCCGGCGTAGCAAAAACAATCCCAAACAAGCACAGAACTTCTTCCTTGTTTGACGGTTGATATTATATAATCCCGCAGCATTCTTTGACCACTCGCTCGTCTTACGAAAACATGCCTTGATTGTCCAAAAAAAAAATTTTATTATCGAAAATAGTTTCATTGCTTTTCAAAATATTCTCCTCGAAAATCAATGCACTTTGCATTCGTTTAAAGCAATCCGAAAAGCATTGCTGCCACTGTGAAGGCGATATCCAAAATATAGGATTTGGATGCCTCAACTGCCGCTTCTGGTGTAGAAAACCGTTAACTACCAAGTTTATTCTTCACGTGTGGGAACGAAAGGAAATCACAGGGTGCTAGATCAGGGTTGTACGGCGGTCGGCTCATCAAGTCAATGTTTTACCAGGTCAAATATTCAATTGTTTGAACCGACCTCTGAGAGCTCGCATTGTCATGGTGGAGAATGATCTGTCGTTTTCGGTTTGTTTTCCTTATTTCTTCAAAACCTTTTGACAAACAAATAGTTATGTACTATTCAGAATTAACAGTTCTACAACTCTCTAAAGGCACGGTTGCAACGCGACCGGTTTTTCCGAAAAAACAGGCGACCATTTGTTTTGATGTGCTTCGAGCACGAACAACTTTTGTTTGGTTTTGGCTCATTTTGGAATACCCACACTGTCGACTGCTGTTTACTATCGGGCTCATACGTATAGATCCAAGATTCATCATCTGTGACGACTTTATATATGTTCTTCGAAGCACCGCCATTGTATTATTTGTGTATTTCTTGCCACCAATTGATGCGAGTCCTTTTTTGAATGGTTGTCAAATTATGTGGTACCCAACGTGAACATAACTTCTTAATAGCTAAATGCCCATGCAAGATCTTATGCACGCTGGTGTTACTAATGCCTAGAAATGCCTCGATCTCACGGTGTCACATGACGGTCTTGCATTATCAATTCGGACACTGCATTAATGTTTTCCGACACAATAACATTTGTGGGACGACCTTCACGAAATTCATCGTCTAAAGAACGCCGTCCAAGTTTGAATTCACTATACCAACGATATACTGTAGTTTTCGATGGTGCTTCATCGCCATATAAAGAATTCAGCTCGTCGATGCATTCTTGTTGAGATAATCCACGCCGAAAGTTATGAAAAATTATTGCACGAAAATGTTCGCGAGTTAATTTCATTTTTTCGTTGACATAAAATTTTTTAAGTTACTGCCAACAATAGAAATATCGACCGGATAATAAACCTGTCAAAGTAAATATTGTATATTGTTAAAAATGACAAACTTCACGATGCAGTCATCAAATCGGAGGCAACACTAACAGTGTTACCAGTTTTCGAAATTTAAACGGCTACCCTAGTAAATAAGAAATTTTGACAACGTACCCAAACGACCTAAATAATCTGTATACAGTTATATCTGGAAGGACGAAATATGGGCAAAAAATCCTCCCACGAAGTCGTACACACTAACAAGGAAGTGGTTATTTATTTCTAGGCTATTGCTCACAATTCCACGTGGCATTAACAATTATTTAGAGTTGACGTCAAGCCAAAGCGCAACACGTGCTTTGGGTAAATCCCAATAGCCGATAGGATAACACAGCCACATAATCGACGTGCACGTTCTGATTGGTCGAACACCGACGCATACTATCCAGTATGCCTTACAGAGATATATAACGTTTATATGTATTGAAATTCACAAAAACAAAAGAAATTACTTTTCTGTAAATGGCTCTAAATAATATGAACATGATGTGAGATTAATTTAAACAAATGTTAAAGTAAGTTTTACAGCAAAATAATGTAACTACAAGTATTTAATGTTCACAAATAAAATAGCAAGTACATCAGTGGTATACATATTGTTAGGGCAGTAACAAATAATAATACCGTTTATACATTCGTTTTAAACAAAATAAATTTAAATGGCCCTAGACCTAATTTTTTCCCGAAAGAGAAAAGGCAATGTAATGATGATGTCTCCAATGTATGTTATAAGTAACAAATTCACTAGTATTGCTAATTTGTGCAATATTCATTGCGATATCATTAACAAAATTCTGAATACTGTAGTGAGTTTAATAATAATGAGTTTTACATTTTTTTCTTTTATTTTACTTTATTTTCTTGTATTTTTACTATGCCCTTACTCATTTTGTAATATCTTAATTTCAATGATTCCTATACTTAGGTATATTCTGTTGGAAATAAAAGAATTATTATTATTATTAAGAATTATGAAATCTGCAAAAGCCCTTAAACATTTTAAATTAACAGTATGATTTATATTTTCATTATTTTGAAATTTGAAGTTAAAAACTATATCTAATAATTTTCAAAAAGATCTAAACTCAATAAATTAGCCTAAACGAAACCTTTGTTTTCGAAATTAATTAAATCAAAACTTTGTTTATAATGGCAAAGATTCAAAGAATTTATCTTAATTCAAATAAACTAAATGTACGTGCAATCATTTATCATAATCATGGCCAACATTGACCTATTCATGTGACATCAAATAAAACATCTAATTAATTTTGAAATTGTAACAATTACAAATTTTATCTAAAATAAAATTAATTTTGATTTCTTATTTCTGTTTTAAATAAAAATAACAATTAACACTGGATACATCAGATTATATAACGCAAATATGTCTATCGTGCGCCTAATACTGCACATCCAGAACTTGTTGATATAAAAATTCAAGGTGAATTTTTATTTAAACAATGCGGTACAAATACAAAAATATTGCGGAATGAATGCGGTACAAATAGAAACCGAGGATAAAACGAATTTCATGTCCATGATTAAACTCTTTCTTGCTAAGTTAATTAAAAAAATTATTAAATTAATTTCGATAAAATTTAAACAATATCAGCTAAAATTTTTAAATTGCAATTCAAATTAAATTAATTAAAACATTTGTTATGATTATCTTGTTACCTTTCGTAAGTTAAATTTTATTTGATAAGTCTGTAGATATGACGATTCCTGTTATATTTTATATTTAGATTTATTAATATTTTTTAAAATAATATAAATATTACCTTCATGCCTGTAAAAGTTCATATTTTTATTTGTCGTTTTTGTCTTCTAAGGCTGCACATGTTTCCGAGGGAATCATGACCCTCGCGTCTTAGAGTTACAATTCGTAAGGAAACGTTCTGAGAATTATTCACCTAATTCTACGCTTTGAAACTATAATTGTTTATTTTTTTACTCTCAATTAATTATTGAATCTTCGACATTTCGATGAATACCTCAGGAGTGTAAGAAATCCCTTTGTGTTATTAAGGATAAGATTAAAACAGATTCTCTTCCTTCGATAAGTATCTGTATTAGATTTCTCGTATTACAGGTGTGTTTTCCTGTCGAGTTTTTGCGTTCTTATACCATGATAGACTAAGGCATTTAACAACTTTCTTTTTTCCCGAGTATCAGAGAAAAAAAAGTACTATAAGTACCAATCTAATTAGTCGATTTAAAACGCCAGAGAGGAATGAAAAAAATTCTGAAAAATTAGAGGGGTTCTCAAGCAATTAATCGTTTCCTTGCTTGCTATCAAAAACCCAACACAGAAGCTACTCAAATTATGCCATTAACAATCTTTTTATATTAATCGGTGAGGATATTAGAGCATTAACAATAGAACGCGAATCGAACTAACATTTGTAAAAGAACAATTTTGGGGGATTGCGAGTCGAATTAGATCTTGCATGTCGAAGACCTACGTATCTTTACTTGCTGTTTTCACCCTGCCCAAACGCTTGTGCTCTAGTCGCCTATTTGGCTAAATTATTCGAAAAGGATTCATAATCCTGAACTAACAGGAAACCGATCCTCCCTAATCGTGTGCGTTAGTGGAACAGAACGCACTACGTACATTGTTGAAGTCTTTCTCGACTGGCTTGCCGTTGTTCGGACCAGTTTATCACATCAGACTTATAAATAAAGTGCATACGAGCACGCCAAGAACGTCCTCTAGTGACGGAAAAACTCATGGCAAGTAGGCAAATTAAACATACACATTTGATAGGAGCATATATAGTTCTCTAGCAAGAATTGAGGTATATATATATATGCGCAGTTGCAAACTGTTATATATATGCATATAGTATTCGTACTGTTTATACATAAATACATGTATAGTCCATGTAAACATTAATTGGATTATAATTAGAGAGTTTTACATAAATAGTTTTATAAAGTTTAATAAATGTATTAAAAGTATACAAGGCTTTTATTTAAGAATACAAGCATCTTTTACAAAGCGAACAATATAATACTTCATTTGCTACGAAAAATCAAATGCGCTAATAAAATTAATATTCTGGCCACAACCACCACACAGGTTAATCAAACTAGATTAAACTAACAGATACCTTGCACTACTGACCTACGAACGACTTCTTTGTCGATCCACACTGAGCGGGTCAAAATTTTGAAGGAAGAGATGGCGCTTATTTTCTTCTTAACGAATTTCTGTCACCATCGTTTGAAAGACTCATGCCCCAAACCGGTTGAGCTGAAGGCAAAACCTGCTCTAACATTTTTCCGTTTCAAGACAGATTCCTGGAAGAAACGCCGAAAATTAAAGCTTCCGTGGAGGTTCGACAATGTTGTTTACTCTCATATTTTGTTAATAGTTTATCAACGCATCAACTCTATCTGACGTTGAAAATCAAATAACTTTTACGAAAGCAATTAAAATTCTTTCTGAAGATCTCCTTCTCTGCCCACAGACTTCGCCGGAACTGACTGACTGCAAAACAGGGCCATTATGACGTACCGTGCCAACCTGCACTGATGTTCTAACATCATTGATCCAATAAATTTGTTAATTTTTGTAATCCCTTTAATTTATTTTTGAAATTCTCTTCAGCTCAATTTATTTCATTTATAATTAATTTTGACTTTAAAATTTGTGTATGTCAATGCATCTATATAAATTCTTAAATATAAATTAACTATTTACAAAATACTTTATTAAACAGAAACTGATTATACTAACGGATTTTAATTTCCAATTGCTATATCTTTCATTCAAAGTAATGCTTGTGATAAACCACATTCTTTTATTACTTGGTAAACTTAAATGTATCTTCCCTGAGGTTACGTTTTTAGAGTTATAATTCATGATGGAGAAGAAGTTACAAATTATTAGTATTCTTTTGCCTTTTATATCCATCTTAGTATTAGCTTTCTATACTATATTAGTTGTTTTCCATCCATCGGATAGTCCTGGACGGTATATTTATTTTTAAACTGTTATTTAAATTTAGTCAAATTAATTTTAAGAGGTTAAAACTACATTGAAATTCCTAATAGCATTAACATAAATTGATAGAAATGAAATTGGAATGAAATCTTGAAAATTATGCACAAACGAAAGTGTATATTAATGTGTTATTATCAATGAAAGCATCTTGGTGCTCTTCTGAGAATATGAGGTACATATCTGACGAGATTCATCAAATCTGACAGTTTCTGAAATACATCGAAACATCTCACTCCACTGAATGTGTTCGAAGCAAGATAATCGATACATTATTATACGTATTCTTTTTGAAATCAAATTAAACTTTTCCGAAATTCAATTGTCTACATCTATATACATAGAGGTAAAATATTTATGATAATTGTAAAATTTTTGAAATATACAATCATATGCGTAACTGCATAAAACGTGAATTTAGTACCTTACATCATATTTATCATCGTCATCATACATTGAAAGTTGCTGCATTTTTGCATTATTATTTTTATATAAAAGCTTTATCTAAAAACACGGCAATATGTATATGACAATAGTCGTAACACACTAGAGTTACAATTACAAAAATAAAAGAAAAATTTCAAAAATCCCTTAAAAAATTTGCTTTCAGATTTGTTCAACTTAAACTTTATTAATAATGACATAAAATGTTTGCCCAAATGTTTCCTTGTTAAATATTTAGGTCGCTACGTCAATTGCCAAATAATTTTATTACCTCATAACTAATAAATTTAGGAACAAAAATTGTTTGGTGAGATAATAATTAATTCAATGATTATTGGAACTCATTTAAATAATACATAGCCATAAATGAATTCAAATTAAATTTGGAAAGTCATTCCCTATCATTTTGTAAGAAAAAGAACTTTATCGATTTATACACAATTAAGGTATAAGGTATGTACTTTCATTATGGCATTCAAAATTTATGATAATTAATGTTAGAAAGCCGAGCCACCAGGGCTTGTGGATTTCATAATTTCAAAGTCAAAGTAAGGACCTGATCTTGATGTCGTTTTATTAAGATATATTGATTTTACCGAGAAAATATATACCTAATACGATTTTTATTTTTCTTCCTGTTTACCGGCACTACCGGTTCGATTTATGTTAGAGTCAATGTTTTGAAATAAAAATATAAATTTAGGAGTTTCATCGAAATTGAATAAAAAATTATTTTATCTTATGGATTGTATTCACCAACCTTCTTAGATATATTTTCTTAATAAATATTGAAATAACAATGAACTAAACAATTAAACAAATAATATATAATAATAGTGAAAATAAAAAATAAACAAAGGAGTTTTAAATCGATTATACGCAAGTGCATATACAAAATGTTGATCCACAATGCAGGAAATTTGATGATTTCGTTAGTGTGCCAGCTAAAATAATTTCATAATGTAAATGTAACCAAGATATTTAATGTTAATATCTTAACAAAATTTATTTATTAAAAACATACATTTATAGTAAATCGTAATTTAATTGTAACTATATAAGAAAAATTGAAACATTATTAATTCATTATACACTATAATAAATGCTGAAAATATTCATTATGCTCTAAATAACTATAAACTAATTATTCTTTTCATGTTTTCCAAAACATTATGCATCTAATTTTTCTACCGCGTTTGATGGATTTTCATGTTCAATTGCTTTAATAAATTCATCTGGATTATGCGGTCGATTTTTTTTTAAATTTAGTAGTAGTAGTAATCTGGAGGTGTTAAATATGCTGTTCGAGGGGGGGTCATAATCCGCAAATTATTATACGCTCACCATAAGTTGACTTAAAAACTCTAATATTGTATTAGCGACATGTGCTGGAGCATTATCCTGTAGAAAATAACATTCATTTACTACAGCGACAAGGAAAACCACGAAAAATATTGCCTCCTACACCTAAGCCATCAGCCATTTGTTGTTTTTAGGGCTTCAATATATAATTTACCTCAACTGTCTTATTAGCTTAATTTGAAAATTAATTAGAAGTACATATTTTTAATTAGTTTAAAGCATTATAATATTAAGTTGAAATATATTTTCATTTTCCTTAAAGAAACGAATACTATTATAGTGACGTATGTAAAATATACTAAAGAAATACATCGATTTTATTCCAAAAATAACTGAAAGGGCTTAAAAACACAAGCTACGAAATCTTGAAACAGATTATTTTACCACTTGAAATATTCTCCTTTAACACATTCAAGAAGTGGATTAAATGACTAATTGCAGTGGTATTGAGACTGTTCGTCGCTGACTATTCGATGTCCTCAATTTGAGTAATGCAGCTTAGGGAATGAAAAATAATTTGATTTTTCGTAAAAAAATTCAATGACACTCGATAAACGATGATGTATATTATCGTGAAATAAAAGCCAACCGCTTGTTTTTTAATATTCAGTATTGACCCAACAAATACGGCCTAAGAAACAGTTCAATATAAGATCTCCGGAACAAATTTTTTATCGATAATCTCAGCAATGAACGGTGTTTTTTGACTTTTGACTTACCAAAACCAAATTTTTCCGGATTTACTTCTTTTAGGGATCGGTACTTTGACTCGGCTTCTCGAGTGTTTTGAATTACGATGATTTCTATTAAGTTTTCATATTTTCGAGTTACGATAGAGGTATTTTCGCAATGTCAATAGATGTGGAACAAATATTGTGCCAAGTTTTTCTATTCAAACCCGATAATTTTGTATCTTGAGTATTCAAATTCCATTTCCATGAACGTCACTGAAGATTTTCTCCAAATTTTCAGGATATCACTCACATTTTCAATATTGTCTTTGATCATTATTACGATTGATCGGTCTAAATGTTTATCTTGATCACATCCTCACTGCTTTCTCCGAATAGTGGATATTAGTCAAAAACTTTAGTCTTATGAATAATTATTTTTATAAACAATTTTGATCATTTGGAGAATTTTCATCGTACGTTTACCTTTTTACCTAACATTGATTTTTTTATTCTTCATTCATTATTCGGCCGAAAGGTATTATCCATTCAGAAGAGTACAGCTAGTATGTGAGCACGGAACTTTCTGAGGAATGCAGTTAAACCCAAACTAAAATGTAATGTAACGTGCCGGAAGTTTCATGTTCATAGGCAAATATATTAGTTAATGTTCCACTGGGGACGCTAGGCATAACTCCCTTATATTCAACCTTACTCGGTTAAGCGGAGTTCTGATCGGGGAAACCGTTATTTCCCTTGCTACTCGTGGGAACAGTATGGAAAGGAAACAGAGCAAAGGCAAAAAACGAAAAGTAGGAAAAAGTCTGAAAGGTTATGATGCTGCGAAATAAGAATCCACGGGAAAAATAAGTCTCGAATGGACCAGGTTCATCAACACAGGTAAAGGTACGTAAAGCTGTGAGAGGATTAACATCGTAAAAAAAGTAGATCTGGTGTCCAACAGAGAACCAGATCAGTGGTGTTCTGGAATTCCTAAAATTAGAATCCGACAGTTAATGAAACAAGGTCGACATTACATAGAATCTTAAAGAGCAGTAGTCAAAGGCAACTTCAATAACATACAAAATATACAAAGAAGCCAAAAGACTCCAGATAGATATGAAGAATTTATGGTCACTTCAAACAATATTAAATTTTACACGACGTTATGAAATTTTTATATATTTTTTAGGATAAATCAACCTTACAATATCCGATACCGCCACTAATTTCTTTAAAGTAGAGCCATTTTATTATTTTAGAGACATAGAGTACATTTTTTACTTCGTTCACGTTAAAATGTAAATAAAACGTGACTGTTGTCTTGCTAGATTATTTAACATATTTATATCGAAACGGCTTATCTCTGAAATTAACTTTAGAAATCTTATCAGGGATGTATGACCAATCCTTCTTTTACTGAAAACTACAATTTTTTAAATATGCATTTGTATCTGCTTGTACTAGTTTATTTACGGAAAATATAGAAATATGTAACACAATTTGCATTCAGAAATAATGAAAAAGCTATATTGAAATCATAAATTAAATAGTTCAAGATTTCGTTTGTGTTATCTAAATGCAATCAATTCAAAAAATAATTTCTTTAGCAATCACATTTTATTTTGATAATTTCTTTTTTGAGATGCGTTAAAAACAAAATTGAAATAAATTAGAAATATTGACGCTAATATACTAAATTTCAAAACCCGTTTAGTGGTTATTACAGGTTCCCAAGGATCGTAAGGTTGAATTGAGTTAGTAATTTCTATATACTGACGACGAACGTTTATAATTAGCTTATTTATATATTCTGCTTTAACAACAAACATATTTAATAATAAACCTAATCTTTTTGTTACAGTTCCGCCGATGTTATGGATTCCCCATCAACTTGTTGGAGCACCCGTCGGAAGACCGGTAACCCTGGAATGTTATACAGAGGCCCACCCGAGTTCTTTGAATTATTGGACTCGAGAAGATGGACAAATGATACACGATACGAGAAAGTATCGTACCGAAAACATCATCGGTGCGCCGAATTATAAGACACACATGCGTTTGACTATCAATAACATCCAACAAAACGATTACGGCACCTACAAGTGTGTAGCGAAGAATCCTCGTGGCGAAACAGAAGGAACAATCAGACTTTACAGTAAGTGACTGGCTTTTCCCCGTCGAAAAACCTCCCTTACCGCGCCACCATTGCTCGATCTTTCCCGGCCAGATAATAACAGACGGTACGGCTCTAGCTCTCGGTAATTAAACTACGTAAAGTAATTAAGATTAGACACTCCACTCGGTATCAGTAACATCTTAATATTTGACTCTGAATGGAATAAATTATTAGTGCAGTGGTGAACGTTTAGATGTTATAAATTATCCAGTTATGGAGCAATTTGCCGCAAAAGTCAAATGGCAAAAATGTGCTCGAAAAGTGGCAAAGCAGAAAGAAATATTAAATATGAAAAAGAGACAAAGCTATTCAAATAATAAAAAATCTTTTGCATTCTGGATAAATTATATTCTAATTTCATATCATTAGTTTTATCTGTGTTAAGCAGATTTTTTCTTTTTAATTTATTTCCACCCCACAAGAAATATTGGAGAAGATATTTGAATGATATTTAAAACAAGAAAGTAAATATTACCTAAAATTATTATTTATGATCTATTCTCTTCATTTTGAACGTAACTATTTTACAATAATTTTTTATGTAAGTTCATATATTTCGAAATGGCTGCACTTTATACAAGCCTTGGGTCTCACTGACCAGGCATAAATAGCAGCACGTACTTCCTGCATTAGATGTAAGCCTTGATACGAATAGTGGCTAGATAGCCACTACTCATGTCGAAGCTTACCTTAAACTATCAATGTCAGGATATCTATTATGGGACACCATGTTTTCTAAAACAGCACACTTAAAGGGATAAGATCTGCACCATCAGACAGACAACTCTCTCTGGTAATGAAACTTGGTAAAATGTTTGAGACAAGTCCTATTTGTTTCAGTTCTACGGTCCGTTGTAGAACAATACTAAGACATCTACTAGCTTTGAAGAGTGTGATTGAATGATTTCACTACGGCTTTAAAAACGGCTTCTTGGTAAATTTTCATCCATCGTAGGAAATACCCCACCAAACCACTGATGAGTGGTTACCCTTTTCCATCCTTAATAATATTAAATGATATTTAGAATGTGAATTTGTATAGAAGTTGGTTGTCTATTGTTAACCTTTCCTTAGTTGATCCTTTTGAGGAAGTATATTTGTAAGTTTAGTCACAGTATTCAATTTAATTCGATATAAATCTTTACGAAATAAGGTTAAAAGATAATGATCCAAAATACAAAATTTATTAAAATTTTAGGAATTCGTAAGCTTCTCAACGCTTCTAATATCTATCTTGAACAGACCGATATTTTAAAAGTAAGCCATTGCCAAAACTTTCATTTGTTTCTCCAAATATTTTTAAGGGAATATTACTACCATGTGTATCTGGTCAGAAAGATCAATGAGTAATTTCATTCAATCCCTAATTTTTTACCTCAAAATTTTTAAAACTAAGCACTTTCGTAATGAGTAATATCTTTAGCCCTAAACATCCAGATCCTGGTAGTATTGCTTCTCACGACTCTTGATGTATTTTTTACAGTTTAATTCACACCGCCCATTTTCAAGTCCGAATGGAGATGACTATTGCTCTAAATACGGAAAAATAAAATTAATGTAGACAAAAATGGGGACAATTTCGCAGGATTACATGTGCTAGTACTAAAATTAACTGAACAAGAAATCTCTTACACTGCATCAAACTTTTAATCAATGGTAACATTAAGTCCGAATTCATGTAAAGAAATTATTGTCTTTGTTGCTGTATGGGGAGTTGCATTGTCATGACGTAGTAAAATTTCATACAAGCCAGATGTATACCAGTCGGCATTTACAGTTTTACGATCCTCAAGGTAAAATGCTACAACTGGACCACTGTACCTGAAAAAATTAGCAATCGTTTTTTTGCTTACGCTTTTTTCGACTTTCCTCATTTTCTTCTTTAAAGATCCTCTGTCTAACTATTCTAATATAAATTTATTTTTGTTCTTCGTTTAACAAATGTGAAATTCGCCGATTTGCCGCTTCCTTGCACACAGACGATTTGTTGCAGTATGTAAAATGATCTACAGCAGAAAATCCATTTCCTAATTCTTCTCGAATTCCTCTATGAATGATACTCTGATTTCTCCTAATTAGCTGACAATAATCTTTTCAGCGCAACTACCTACTACCGGTTATCCGTGTCTTGGTTTGTCCTATAATGTAGATCTATATATAAGTCATCAAAAGCAATAACTAACTGTAGATAATAAAGGACTATTGTCACGAAAAACTACCGTTAAATCTTGAGAACTTTGGTAGTATGGTAAACCATGTTTAAAATCGCAAATCTTAACTTGAAAGGCATTCGGCGGAATTTTTATATTACTTATTGACAAACATACGACTGATAATAATAAAAAAATATATCTGTCTATTTGTTTTAACTTTAATCAAACAAAATTTTCACCGGAAACTATCAAAAGAAAAGTTGCGACTATATCAAATGTACGTACAATAAAGAATTCATGCAGTAATTGAGATTATCGAATCTCTATAATTTCAAAATGTTCCTCATATTACGTCTTTTTATAAGCAATTAATTTAATTTTTATCTAAATATTTGTCAACATTTTAGGAAGCTTGAAAATAATGTGTTGGTAACTATTTACGATCAATAAACAGGACACATAATATTGCATGAAAACAAATGCGTAGAAAAGGATATATAGGAAGAAACTGATCTAACTTATGAAAATCGCATATAAAATCACATACAAGTAACCAAAATACTAGGTCGATTCATTACACATTTAGCATTTAATATCCGATAATTGTATATCCAGTTTAAGTATTGTTTGTAAAAGATGCGTTTTAATATCCTTAATAAAGCAATTGTTTATTTTAAGAACGATGGAAACAGCATTTTTCAGAAATATAGAAAAAGCTTTCTAAAGCCTACCCTTATCTTCTAGAATATGTTAGAGCGAGATAGAAGATTACTTGAGGTGGAACGCACTGTAAACTTTTCATATCTATTGTGATCCTCATGCCTCTCTGGAGTCTCTTGGCAAAGAACCCACTCTTTATATATGCCTCTAAAATCGGCCTTATATACGACGTCATTAGCTAAGCTTGGTCTTGTTTCAACAGCTTTTGCATTTTGGAAATTTAGAAACACTTAGCTGATCGTATCTACCTCTCTATATTTTTATCTATTATCTTGTTCATCCTGACCCTCTCGAATTTTTCTTCCTAGGAAGGATTCTTGGCTTGCAGTTTTAGAAACTCTCACATGTTACTCTTTGTTTTTTTTTTATTTTTGGTTTCGCTCTATAGGTTTTCCATGCAGTTTCCACGAGCAGTAATACAAATAGCGGTCCACTCGATGAGAGCGCTGTTTGGCCAGGTAAGGTTAAATACAAAAGGAAAAGATTAGCTACCACATCTCCCAACAGTCACACAACTTTCGGCACATTACCTTACGCCTTAGTTTGGGTTTAGCTCGAATTCTGCGGGACCGGTTGTTCTCGTACTCACACTCTAGCTGTATGCCTCTGAGGAAATCAGAATATACCAGCTGTAACAGACAATTTTACAAGATGTTCTAGTAAAACGTACCGTAATATAATAGTGATATACTAATCTTATAAATTATTCTGATTTCGAAAATTTAATTTTCAATTTCATATTCAATATTTAAATTTCTTTAGCAATATAAAGTATTGATCAACAATTAATTTGGTTAGAGTTCTCATATTTCGCAATTTCATATCACTGTCGATACTTTGTCCATTCAGTTACTTATGTACATTGCTGATAATTGTGAAATATTTCAAAAAGATAATAATAAAAAATTTATTACTGGCTACGATATTACTTGTAATTTTCAATATTCATTAATAATTACCGTCCGCATTAGTGTAAAATAGCAATAACTTAAATTTTACTGTCGAATTTTTTAAGTAAATTACATTTTGATGTATTTTCTCTTGATTATCTGAATAAATACTGAGCGGAACAAATTTGTATTGGTACTTTAAAACTTAAAAAATGTTAAAAAAATATTATAGTTTGTCTTATGTATCAAAACTTTCGACATTAGAAATAAATACATAATCGAAAAATTTATAAATGGTTTATATTCTGTACATATGCACATTTCGATTCTTCCTGAATACAATTTAGTTATTCAATATAAAATAGTCCATATTCTGATAAGTGTTTTTTATATCATTTCATAAATTAAAATAAAAAATTCAATAAAATACATATAAGGCATTTGTTAAAAAAAATGTAGTACTGCATATTTTTCTCTTCGAACAACTTATGTAATTTATATTAATTTTTGATTGCATGTATGTACTTAATCCTGCACTGAAATAAAATTTAATAATTGTTTATATAAAGATGTACGTAGCGCCCCATCCACTACAACAGAAAAATTTAGTATTTTTTCTTAACTATACAATTAATGTTATATAATATTATTTACTTAAAAGCTCCTAAAGACTCCTATTTAGCTTACGTTATCTACTTTTAATCATACTTATTACTAATATGAGAGAAGAAACGAATCACTCTCTATATTAATTATTCGTATTTAAATTAATAACGTATAGTCACTTAAGAATAATCCTTCTATACAGTATCTTTCGAAAGTGTGCAATGAATAATATTATTTTTATTATAAGCTTTTAGAAACATTCTCTGGCTCGAGCAGTTTCTTCTTGCTACACTGGTAGCTATACAGATTCTTGAAATTATTTCTCATCAAAGGTATTGATAATTTAGTTTCTTCTGGTTGTTCAGATGTATTAATATGTCTATTTCATACTACAATTATCAGATGCATCCACAAAAGGGAAGACAAGAATATGCAACAAACTAATCACTACGATCATGATTTGCTACTGTTATATTTTATACAGTTTTTTAAATACGTTCCTGAACTTCTCAAAGCTATGAAATCTCTTTCGCATCCTCTCACGTAATGCTAGTTCTTCTAAAACGATACTTCTTCTTAGTTCTCTCTGGACTTCCGGGCTGAAACCACGTCTTTGGTGCTGCTGCTTTACTTGCCTACGTTTCGTTCGTTCTTACAAGGAACATCCTCAGCAGCAATTAGGAAAAAACTGTGGACAACGCTCGCGATCTACAAGTCTATAAGCCACAGTATTTATTCTAGTTGATAAGAATCGTAATTATGCTATGAATTAGAAACATGCTTAAATAGATCTATTTTACTTAAATTCCATTTTAAGATAATACTAGTTTTCCTTGTATGGTAAAGCGTAAAGCGTCTTGGCGTAGCTATTTTTTACAATTAATCCGTATTCTTTGGGTTTTAAAATATCAATCGCGTATTCGTCGTGTGCGCCCACAATATCGTGAAAATGGTTACGTTTGTTACATGATAATGCACCATCTCATTGCTCGACGCTTATCACAGATTTTCTAACTACAAATGGCATTTTAACCGTCAACCATTCACAATATCCACCGGATTTGTCCCCCTGTAATTTCTATCTATTCTCCAAACTACATTTGCCGATGAAAGGACAGCGTTGTGCCGACGTCGAAGCCACTAAAAAAGCGTCGACAACAATCTTAAAGGATATCTCTAAAGATGAAACTAAAAATTCTTTCGACATATTAATTGACCATGCAAAACGTTGTATTGAAGCCGAAAGCGAATACTTTGAATAAAATAAATCAATTTTACCAAAATAGTACGCTTTTGTTTTTATTTTAAATAAGTTCCGTTTTCTCTGAGACAGACCGAGCATTTTAATTTGTCAGCTAGTTTAAAATTGTATAATTAGCATGATCATGCACCATATTAAACTACATGCTTTTCTCTTCACGGTGGTGAGTTTCAAATTTGTATTTTTGTACTTGATTTATTGCAAATTAGATATAAGGAGTGTCAAAGGCCTATTCAATACATGCAACATTGTAATTCTAGTAATATTTTTGTTTTACACGCAAAAAGTTGAAGATCATTTATTCATCCCTTTGTTTTTACCTGTACTTCTTTTCCTTCCGTGGTCTTCTTTTTCTCGTTGATCGTCACCCTCACCGACCCCTGGGTGTGAAAAGCGTGTTCGTATTTGGTTATATAAATATTGATATTGATTAATAATGCGTAATTAATATGATATGAATATAATTTGTTGCTCATGTGTTTACAGAAACACTGCAGAAGAGCACAAAATCATTGACTGTTATGTATGTAAGAAGTATTTCTTGTATTCCTATATAGATTTGACGGCGTCAGAAATAAGATCAATAAAAAATAAGAAAGGAATCTCGTAGTCCTTTCGGAATTGCAACACAGTCAGCAAATGATATTACTGTATTAAGGCTCATGACCTTAGGTTTGCAAAAGGATTTGAAAGCTCTTAAAGAGGGTCACCCGACTACAATGGATGACTATACTTGAGGAGCTACTTACGGAGATTAGAGAAATAATCGAATATAGAATCTAATAATGTCTAATGTCGAAGAAATTAATTTCCAGGATATTACTAAGAGGAAGAACCATGACGCCATTATCATTAATTCTACAATAGAGAGTCTGTCTTCAGGTGCTAATCCTGTGAATTTGGAAATTCACCGCCTGACTAGGAGAAACAGGCGTCCACTTAAAGTAAAGCTGGATAGTGTTAAAGACGTTCATAGTATTATCAATATAACAAAAAATCTGACAAATCTTTCAAAATATAAAGGCAAGACGTCCGTATTTATACCAACAAAACGACTAAATTCTAGAATAGCTAATAGAGAGGCCAATCTCAGAATTAAATATGAAAGGGGCATTCCAACTATAGTGTGTTTAAACTAGATCCGCCCGACAGATATCAACAACTACCAAAATGTGCGCGATTTATGAACCAAGGTTCATAATTTCTATACATATCACGTGTATGTGACTGAATTTGATATCATCTGCCTTGTCGAAAGGTAACTATCAGAGGATATCATTAACAGTGAAATGTTTCCAGTTAACTACCAAATTTTAAGACAAGATGATAGTTTCACAATATCAATAGGATGAGAGATGGTGGTGTACTAATAGGTTATAAATCAAACTATTATGTTTAACGAATTAATCTTAACAACATTACGTGCTGTACAGATTATTGATATCCTCGGCAGTGTTGTTCACATGCAATCTATCATACTGGCTGTTTTTGTTATTTATATTCCTCCTGATATTTCTGTTTCTGATTTTGAAGGACTTTTACTTTTATTTGAAGATATTTGTGCAAATTATACAAATTATATATTAATTATAGGAAATTTTAATGTCACACACTTTAACATAAATGATGCAAAAACAACTAACAAATAATTTCACTAACTTCGTCGATCTAGTACAGATTAATGCGCTTTCTAGATTTAGTGTAATATGGTGATTGAAGATTTTGAGGATCCTACTATTTATTTATCTATTGATTTTAGTAAGCATAGTCTTTCAAATTTAACTCCTAGCGAAAATTATTATGCCTATAGTTTCAAAAATGCTGACTATGTCAATTTACATAAGGAATTATTAAATACCGATTGGTCATTTCTAACTGCATATATTTATGCTGAATCGGCGTGTAATGATTTCAATCCTAAAATACGAGTATATGATTACTTTAATTTATTTGTACTGTTGAAACGCATTTGTGTGCTTATCTAATTTTAGTAAAGAATGTATAAATAACTTGAAGTATCACTTAAAATGTCAAAAAACGCATTCTACTGAATTCTTAGAAATATACAAATCGCTACGGTGGAAAATAAAAAAGAATTCCAAAAAATTGTACAATAATTACTTAAATAGTGTACAGGCTATAAAATATATTCCTAAGTTATGTTGGGATAAAAAAACTAAAAAGAACAGTAACGGACTACCCAATTCCCAGAAAAATATGAATGGTGATCTTTTCACTCAAGCACATTCAATTACCAATGAGCAAATTCATCCAAGTCGTCATCATCAGCAGATAACCGCAAAGTGTCGCACCTGGTAAACCACGGCGAAAAATACCTGTACGAAAACAAACTCCGTACGCGATACACACCGTTGAGAACCTAAATGTACACTGTATGTATCGCGTACGGAGTTTGTTTTCGTACAGGTATTTTTCGCCGTGGTTTACCAGGTGCGACACTTTGCGGTTATCTGCTGATGATGACAAATTGGTTGTCGAAATGCGTATACAGAATTACAAAAGTTAATGTGGAAAGGGGTTATATATCAACCGTAATGATTAAGTTAATAAGTTAATCAACCACAGGCTCCATCAAATTCAACAGATATCTAAGGCTGTATTAAAAACTTTGAGTTTCATAATTAAAACCACCAGATCCTTCTAATAAATTGGAGGCATATTACCACTATTATTTTTCCTTTGCTGGGTCCAAACTTGAATAGGTGTCGTTAGTGTGGTCACCTCTTTATAAAATACATATCTGTGCGTTGAAATAAGTACAAAGGCGTTTTCTAAAGTACCTTTCCTTTCGTCAGTCTCCTCCTTCAGTAAGGACATAACAATTTTGTATTTAAATAAAACACAGAATAATTGAAATATTAGGCTGAAATTTATCCCAGTTGCAGTATCATGGTAAAGTTCACGAATGAGCAACGATTGGAAATTATTAGAAACTACTACAACAATTCTGAGTTGGTGTTTGCAACTTTAAAAGCGCTTGCTCCAAATTTCGATCGTAATAATCGTCCCACCGAGCTGTGCGTGATGTAGTGGATGAATTCGAGTCAAAATTTAATCACTTGAGGTTGATACATAACCCCTTTCCACATTAATTTTCGTATTCTGTATACGTATTTCGACAACTAAGTTGCCATCATCAGCAGATAATTAAACAGTGTCGCACATGGAAAACTACGGCAAAATACCTGTACAAAAACAAATTCCGTACACGAACCGTACATATGAAAGCCGAAACGCACACTTATTATTTTCTGTGCAGAAAGTAGCCGAAATAGCTTAAGAATAGTTGACAAATGACTGAAATCATTTTATTTATTCTAAATATTCTTTCTACAGAACTACAACAATTTGCACGTCCAGTAAATGCATCGAATTACTCTTTATATCGCCGTTTATAATGGTATTGAAATAACTCGTCGTTGACTGTTGAATGTCCTCTATTGGTGTAAAATACTGTTGCAAATGATGAAAGCTATATTATCATACAACTACCATTCATTTTCCGTTTCTCTGTAATCATCACCAATACGACAAATATGACCTACCAAATATTTCAATAGACCGAATTAATACTCAGTATCAAACGCTGTGTCATTCAGAATGAATCATTTATGGATAATTTTCTTAGCACCATTAAAACTCAATAAGCAATATTCATATTTTTTACTTGTCCAAACAAGAATTTTTTATTTCCTTTCTCTGATGATCACCATTCAGCATTTTAACATTTGGTCTCACGATCTTATTAAAAACACATCACGATCTACAATTACAATCATCCTTAAGAAATTCGATACAATTTTTATTCATCCATCAATCGATGTGGAACAAAGTTTGAATTTAGCGTGCGACAACCAAATTTTCGATTAGAATGGGATGAATTATTGTCTTGAAATTCCAAGTTTGACTTCTATACACTAAAGATTTTGTAAAAATTTTTCTTGGGTCATTACTTTATTGAATCTATCTGAACTCTTATCACTATCCACATCTTCACTGCTTCCTTTAAATTATTGGCGCCACTCAAAAACTTGTGTTTGTAATAAACATTATCTCCATAAATGATTTTAAGTATTGTAGCATTTTCTTAGGACTTTTACCGTCTTTCACATAGAACTTAATGTTTTTGTTGTATATTCATTACTCATCTGCAATACATAAGTTACTGTCATTTTTAAATATGTCGTAATTTGTTATCTCCCACCAACAGATGACGCCACTAATATCATTGAACAAAGTCGTTTCAGTGGTATTCGGGACATACTATACATAGCTTTAAAGATTATGATTTCTCTTCAAATTTTTTTCAATATACATCAGCTGAATGCTCCCTTTAATCCTAAAAATTCAAATTCTTATTTTCTGAATAATCCAAAATTACACTACTTTATAGAGGTTACTCAAATATCTGCAGCATGAATTGACGTTCTATGGTCAGTCCCTAATATTTTGAAAATCTTTTGTATTTTAAATTATACCTTTAGCGAATGGATTTATTTTTGCATAGCTACCTTGAAAAAAATAACATGTTAAAGTATAAAAAATATTAAATAACTATTTTTACGTCACCTTGTTAGACCCACACTTTAATTAATTTATTTCCAATTGTCCGAGTCGTCTCCAGCATATAGTTAAATTAAAATTTCTACTTATAATAGTTTCTTACATGTTTGAAAATTTGCTGCAATTCAAGTTTTCTAAAAATTCCAAAAGTATAAAAATTACATTTCATTGCTGTTATTGAGGGATTATAACATATTTAAATATCGTCGTCATTTTAATCCTATCGTCTATTAATTCCATTCATTTCGAAATCAATTTAAAATATATAAATGAAGTAAACAGTATGAGAGTGCCATCTGTCAAGCGGAATTGAACCGTACCCCGCCCTCTACAGTAGAAACCCTCGGCTGCAATAACATCCTAAACTTAATAGGTTACCAGAACAATATAGACATTCGCTCGATTAGTTAAATGGATCGAGAAAGAACGTGAAAATTTTCGTTTCATCAGAAATCAGCATGACAGCTTATTCATATAAAATCATATACCGAACGTTATAAAACAAAATCCCTTAGCTTTAGTGCCATAGATGAGATGGCAAGGCAGCATTAACCGCCTATAACAAATAGAAAGCTACACTGCATTAGTTCCTTCTTTGCAGCTCTCAGCATGATTAGTGTGTAAGTAGTGACAAAATATAAATTTCCACACAAAAGGGTAATGTTCGCAATTAATTTAACAGTGGAAATTTATACGTTATCACAATTTATATGTTAAACATATGTAGTTACATTGATTGTAATTTTAGTATCAAAATGAATATGTTCTGTCACTGTATACCCATATATATAATTTGTCATATTCCTTATACCTCTTTTGTGGCGATATTGTTTCTGCAACAGTATGAGATTTGGCATTCCCATAGACGAGCAAAGCGCTCCAAGGTAATAGACCTGATCTCCATTATATCACAATATTCGTAAGCATTATTAGTACCTCCTCAAGACATAAAATCAATAAGCAATACACCATTTCGTTCAAGAAGAGATTTACTACGAGTTTTTGAGTTGACAATTCTTTCGTAAACATATTCAAGGCCGCATTCATACAATTCTCGTTGTGTTCAACAATAAACGCGCGAGGTGTCCACCGTGCATATTTTTATTATATTGTTATATGACTTTTAAGAATTTCATAATGACTGGCTTCTTATTCATTCACTATTATAGACGTTTTATCCCCCCGAGATGAAGTTTCGATGCCATCAACAGACAAATGATTCCTTTATAACATTATCTTCTAAACGCCTTTGATTTGACGGTGAATGTCATATGATCTTATATTTTTAGTGTTTGGAATCTCTATTGTATACGACGCAAATGGAATACTAATTATATATATATATATTACGAAATGAAGAAAAGGTAGTCTAAAGTCTGAAAGTTTACATAGGTATTATAACAGAATGCCGTAGCAGTGACAGAAATCACTGCTACGACTTACCAACTCTGTTTTTCGGAAATTCCTTCTTTGCTAAAACGTTCGTCTATTCACAATAGTCAACGCTGGTTTATTTTCAAATATTTATGCTCATCTTTCTTAGGGCATGAATATATTGTAAAAAGGAGTATCGATTTCGTTACCTTTCATAATTTTATAAATAGTCCAGTAATCGTCACTGTTGTCTGTTATTTCTCTCTGACATAGACGGACATTTTCTGAAGCAACTACCATAGCAGACCTTCCTGTTCATCGTTATGTAATAAATTACATCATCCGCGAGATTTCCTGAACCAACTATAAACCTTAACTAGCAATTGTTCGTTCCTCCTCTGCTGTATATTAAATATGTACATCAAACTCTGTCTCTAGGTTTGATGTATTTCAATAATTATTTTTAAAAATTACTAACACTGCCAGGACCTACGTTTTTAATTCCTTGGCTAACTTGATATCAAATTTAGTTGAATGCAAATCATATATGCAACGACATGCAAAGCAGGCAAGTCTATTTCTTTGTATGCTTGCTGAGTGTTAAAAAACAGATTCCAAACTTGTCTTTTAATATATGAATTCACTGAAATGAGAAACTAAAACAAATACATGTATATGAGTGTACTTTCTATATTTTAAAGCTGTTAAATGCCTGTAACGTTTTCTTGTTGAAGTATGCAGGTAATGTAACTTAACATTGATACAAAATCAAATTACTTTATCAGTGAAACAAATAGTCACTATAGTTTACTAAATGCAAGCAATCTCCTTAAAATTCAAAATATATAGAAAATGTTAGATGGCCTCGGGGCTGCAACCGGGTTCCTGACACCATTGCTAAAAATCTGTTTTCAGTGTTGCAACGGAAAGATCAATAACAGCTGTGAGAATGCCCCTTGCTAAAACAAACAAAATGTCAGCAAGTGAGCAGCAGCACCAGAGACGTAAAAATCCTCTCACGAACTCTATTGGATTAAGAAGGGCTTTAGATTTAAAATTTAAGATTACTTGAGGTGGCTATAAAGCCTATTCCACTTCGACTTTTTTCAAATTTATTATGACCATCATGTTTCTCTAGAGTTTCTCAGACTCTTCACATATTACAGCTCTTTTAACAAAGTGTTTGAATTGAAATGTCAACTTTTTTTAATGACGCATATAATTATGTTGCATCTGCATTACATATACGATATATAAAGCGGTTAAAATTAGAATGTTCCAGTTTAGCATCGCAAAAGCGCATAATTATATGCAGTTAATAACCTACCGTGGATTTTTATTTAATAAGCGTTTCCATAATGCAATTTATTGTACATTAGAAGGACTCGAATTAATTGCTTCCGTGGTCTAATGGTCAGGTCCATTCCAGGAGAGAATGAGATCGTAGGTTCAAGTCCCACGCGGAGAACACAAATTTTTCAAAAATTTCTGCATTGTATGTACGATGTATAAAGCGGTTAAAATTAGAATTTTTCAGTTTAGCATCGTAAAACCTCATAATTATGTGCAATTAATAACCTACCGTCTGTTTGCATTTAATAACTATTTCCATAAGGCAATTTATGGCACATTAAAAGGACTCGAATCAACTGTGTCCGCGGCCTAGTGGTCAGGTGCATTCCCGAAAACAATAAATGGTGGGTTCGATTCCCACGCGGAAAACACAAATTTTTGAAAACTTTCTGTATTGCATATACGATGCATAAAGCGGTTAAAATTAGAATTTTTAAATCTAACAACGTAAAAGCGCATAATTATAAGAAATTAATAACCTGCCGAGGGTTTTCATTTAATAAGCGTTTCCATAATGCAATTTATTGTACATTAGAAGGACTCGAATTAATTGCTTCCGTGGTCTAATGGTCAGATCCATTCCAGGAGAGAATGAGATCGTAGGTTCAAGTCCCACGCGGAGAACACAAATTTTTCAAAAATTTCTGCATTGTATGTACGATGTATAAAGCGGTTAAAATTAGAATTTTTCAGTTTAGCATCGTAAAACCTCATAATTATGTGCAATTAATAACCTACCGTCTGTTTGCATTTAATAACTATTTCCATAAGGCAATTTATGGCACATTAAAAGGACTCGAATCAACTGTGTCCGCGGCCTAGTGGTCAGGTGCATTCCCGAAAACAATAAATGGTGGGTTCGATTCCCACGCGGAAAACACAAATTTTTGAAAACTTTCTGTATTGCATATACGATGCATAAAGCGGTTAAAATTAGAATTTTTAAATCTAACAACGTAAAAGCGCATAATTATAAGAAATTAATAACCTGCCGAGGGTTTTCATTTAATAAGCGTTTCCATAATGCAATTTATGGTACATTAGAAGGACTCGAATTAATTGTTTCTGTGGTCTAATGGTCAGGTCTATTCCAGGAGAGAATGAGATCGTAGGTTCAAGTCCCACGCGGAGAACACAAATTTTTCAAAAATTTCTGCATTGTATGTACGATGTATAAAGCGGTTAAAATTAGAATTTTTCAGTTTAGCATCGTAAAACCTCATAACTATGTGCAATTAATAACCTACAGTCGGTTTGCATTTAGTAACTACTTCCATAAGGCAATTTATGGCACATTAAAAGGACTCGAATCAACTGTGTCCGCGGCCTAGTGGTCAGGTGCATTCCCGAAAACAATAAGATCGTGGGTTCGATTCCCACGCGGAGAACACAAATGTTTGAGAAATTTCTGTATTGAATATACGATGCATAAAGCGGTTAAAATTAGAATTTTTAAATCTAACAACGTAAAAGCGCATAATTATAAGAAATTAATAACCTGCCGAGGGTTTTCATTTAATAAGCGTTTCCATAATGCAATTTATGGTACATTAGAAGGACTCCAATTAATTGTTTCCGTGGTCTAATGGTCAGGACGCATTTCCGGAGGGAATGAGATCGTAGTTCGAGTTCCACGCGTAGAACAGAAATTTTTCAAAAATTTCTGCATTATATATACGATATATAAAGAGACTAAAATTAGAATTTTCAAATGTAAAGCTATTTTTCTATAATGAAATTAATATGAGTAATATTAATAGCACATAAATCTGATCTCGATATTATATTGTAATATCTACTATAATCACAGTTCGATTCAAATATGAATTATTCCATAAATTTCGTAACAAAATTTGCGTGATATGCTGCACGTATGTAAATAGTTTAATTTTAATTAGTCTCATATTTTTCAGTATTATTAACGTATATATTACTCAATTACTGCTTGAAAATTATCATTCTTGATTCGTGTTTCTTTATTCTTCAGTTACTTTTTTTACCACTTTTTTCGAAAAAAATATAAATTGCTTTTAATAATATTTCGTAGTCTTCTTGACTATATTTTCAAGTGTAGATATCTCACTCATTTGAGAAAAAAAAACAAATCAAGGCAAACCCAAATCGCAGGATTAAAATACAAAATCGATGTTATTCATAATTAATAATTAAACCTGCAAATGTCATGCTTTCTCAAACAATTTATGTATTTAAAGAAATATATAATGGCTAAACAAATATTTGGAAAACACTTTTCCGAAAAATTTATTTATTCTCATTTTAAAAAGAATGAAAAATCACATACAACAATGTAGTAATAACAAAGTAGTTATAACAGAGGTCATTCAATTTGGTGGTACTTTTTTCAAAAATAAAAGTAAATAAAAACTTCAGTTTAATCGAGTATTCTTTATTATCGTACAGAAGAACCATTCTTGGTATTTATTTTTGAATAATTATTTCCTTCAAATGTCGGCCGTAAGTGCGCTAACATGGTCCACTCGGAAGTTCCAATTGTCGATGACGCATTCCAGCATTTCAAGTAGTTGGCGAATAATGCGAGTAATAGTGACTCTGAATTGCTCAACTGTGGCTTATCTAAAAGTGTAAAAGTGTGATATCATATGATGTAGGCCGTCATTGCACAGGTCCATTACATGAAATTAAATGTTTATCAAATTCTTCTCGCAATAAAGTCATGCTTTCACGAGCTGTGTGGCAAATAGCGCCATCTTGTTGGAATCATATGTCATGGCGCGATAACGGACGCCACTCACAGTTACGTTGCGGCCGTCTTTTTCTCCATTTTTGAAGTAATATGGACCTATGATTCTACTTGCCCATAAACCACACCAAACCGTGGTTTTGTCTGGATGCAATAGTAGCTCTTGAACCTCTTCGAGTTATTCTTTACTCTAAATACGGCAATTGTGGTTACTGATGTAGCCATTAAACCAGAAATAGGCCTCGTTGCTGAACAAAATTTGGGTAGAAAACTGTCGATCTTCTTCAAGAGTCCACAGACTGAAATGGTGACGATTCAAAAGGTCGCCCACTTTCAATTCTTGAACGAGTTGAATTTTGTATGCTTTTGAACCAAGATCCTTACGTAAAATACGGCAAGTTGTGGCATACGACAAGCTAAGCTGTTGAAATCTACATCGAATCGATTCTTCACATCATCATCCTGTACACTCTCAGCTACCATCACTACGCTTTCTTCATTACGTGCTGGATGTGGTCTATTTGGTCACGTATTATTCAATAATGAAAATTGCGTTTCAAATTTTTTGACGGAATAGGGAATTGTGAGTTCGGTGAGCCGATTACATTGACCATAATTTGCTCTAAGCGCACGAAACACATTTCTCGTGGAACGCTGATTTTCATAATACAACTAAATAATTTGTAAACGTTGTGCCTGGTCGAGTCTTTCCATAATAAAGTGTCACAATACTTACCTAAAATTGTGTGAAAGTATATCATAATGAATCACCCATTACGAACAATGAAAATAATAATATAATCAAGGACGTAGCATCAGAATACATACTTAGCCTATTAGAAAGAATTCCAAAAAATACTGAAGCCGTATAACATATAAACAACATTAGAACACAAATAATATAGAAGCCCAATTATAAGAAAAAAATGTTACACAAGACGTCGTAAACTAAACAATATATTCTTAAATATAAATTTTACACGTAGCAGAAAGGAAAAGAAATCGTGTTAAGTCACAAGTTTCACAGTATACTGTAAAACAGCTTGTAAAAATCACAACTACCACTAATTGCAATAAAATTTGTGCACAGTATAATTAAATTAGGTTCTGTTAAAACCAACTATAAAATATTTGCTCTTAGAGTGTATTCCTCCAGGAAACAGCACACTGGAGCTGCTTAAAGAGTTGAATACAATCATCGTGACTATTAATTAATTGATATTAGAAATGGGCACTGGTAATTGTACATCTAGCATGGAGCGAAGGTATTAATATCACTGAAAAATATTGAAACAAATATTCAATGCTTTGACATTGCTACCCAAACTCCAATTTTCCATTCTGAAAACGAAAAATAAAAAAAAAATGTGAATTCAAACTATTCAGTCATTTAAAATCACACTATATATATATATATATATATATATATATATGTAGTCCACAACTACACAAAAAAAAACAAAACAGAACATATATTTTTAAGATAATTATTGAAAACAATAAATATTATAGATGAAAGTGTTTCAGAACTTGAAAACGACGTCAATACGTGAATTATTTTTTTAATATTAAAATAAATAATAGAAAATCTCCAAAACAATCCAAAAATACAGGAACACGAACCAAGAATTAGTATTAAACGATCAAGAAAAAAATGGGAAGTAAATAAAACGTATACACAAAAGTAATCCTATAAAAATCTCCTTATTTATAAATTTAATCAAACAATAATTATTAATATTGTATTATTATAATTATTATAGGAAAAATATAAAATATGCGATGTACGTACATATTGTTCGATCCGCTAGTCGGTATTTTGTAATACATTCACCAATCCTTCAACAGCCTTTAAGTTACCCATGATATAGTTCTGTCTTATTCTATGTTTCCCAGTGGTCCTTTTTCATCTTTCAACGTGACAAGATTCGTAAAGTAACACCGTGTTCAACACGTGTCGTTACTATAGTAACAACTTGGCCTAACATCTCCCGCTACTTGCTGACTCTTCCTTGTTCGTTTCAGAAGATCATTCCGAAATAATCTTACAAATGTGCGTTTTCACTTCAAAAATTGCTGAATTATTGCTGCAGAGATCCGTTGGAATGCAGTACAGCCCAAAAACTCATTCCATACCATCCCAACCTAATTTTTGTTTAGCCATTTCACCCCTTACTTTATACAGAAGCGGTCGCAGCCGTAGCAAGACTGACAAGGTCAATATCACAATCGGGTTCTCGACAGAATACAATAATGAACGATATTATTAAGTATATGAAATAAAATAACGTTTCGCATAGTCATAATCGTTTATTTTTATTATATATATATACAGTACCGCGCAATAAAATTTGGACTTTCATATAAATTCAAATTTTTTGCTTTTATTTTTATAAGAAATACGACAAAATTACGATTTGACGTAATCAACTATTTATAAATATTATAATATAAAGATTAATATACATTTTTAATTACTATGAGTTCATATTTTGTTAGGATACATTTTGCTTTGATCACGGCGGAAATTCGTCTCGGCATGATTCCGATATATGACTCAACTAATTTCTTTAAATCCTGATTATTACATCAAGTATTTTCAATATTTTGTTTTAAAACAGCTAGGGTCGGATTCGGTGTTAAGTAAATAATCCGTTTTAAACTAGTCCTAACATTTTTCGATAAGGTTTAGATCTGGAGAGTTACCTGGCCATGCTGAGACGTGCAAATTGCTGCCAGAAAACAAATCTTTGATTGATTTTGCTCTGTGTCATGGTGCGCCATCTTGCACTAATTTGTAAATATCTCCAGAACTTAAAAAATGAATGTATGGAATTAGTACGGATTCCATTATGGATTTGTAATGCACTTGGTTCGTTATACTCTTGACATAATACAGAGACCCTCCTTTCTTGGTATGCGTGATTAAGTCATAATAGCTGGAGGATGCTTAACTGTACTAATCACTGCAGTTTGATAAAAACTCTCCGTGGTCTTCTCGTAATGAAGCAGAAATATTCACCATATCTAAGCGCAATTCATTACTGAATCTAACCTTGAAAAGACGAAATATTCATTCGATTTATAGCTTTACCAAGAATTTGTAAAATTTTATGAACATGAATAAAATAATGATGCATACCTTTGCCTAATGCTCAACCGTGAGGTTTATATGCTGTTTCATTCATTGTAGTCTCATTTTCTTCATCCTCTCGCTCAATCTTGCTTTTTTCGCTGACCAACGACTATAAGTTTCCTTCTCGTATAAACGAGATTGCAAAGTTCTTCCCGATATATCGATTGTGTCTGCTTATAAGATGCGCAGCAGCTCTCTAATAGGTCGCTGTGGTCTCTTTAATTATCTTTTAACAATTAATCTGTTTCCACGATCCGTTGTCTTTCTGCTTCTTCCATAATAAATGTGACCGATCGAGGTGGATGCTAAGTTTTCTGCAATTAACTCTGCCACCCTGTCCACTGCTTTATGAGAAACACGTTCTCATTTTGCTATTTGTAGATGAGAGTAGTTCCCAGTTTTTAATAAAGTCTCTATTGACACTTTCCTGCAATGATAATGTTTTCACATCCCCAATTGTTCGAAAATCGCGATTCCCTCACCATAAAAGAAAAACTAAAATGATAAAAATTTTAAAAGTAATTATAATAAAAAAAAAATTCGCTTTGTACATGTAACGCTGCACTCAAAATGACGAAAGGCAGGTATAATTGTGTTTAATACCGAGAAAGATGTTTAGTGGTGGTTAGAATACTGAGAATTTTACAGTTGTTGGAAGGGATTATAGCCAATACTAGGAAAGAAGATATTTTAACAACAGAAAATATAATATTTTCTCTACTTACATGTAATATCTGCTGTTTATTATTTCAGTCATTTTTACTTAAACCAATTCTTAAGTAATACTTTACGAAGGCATATTCACTAATAATACTAAACGCATATTAACCCCGTCCAGCATAAGTTTATAAGCAAACACTACATATTTGAGTTTGACAAGTTTTATGCAATGTACGACAAATTGACATGATTTATATTCACTTTAAAAGGGCGTTCTACCAAATCGATCGCATAGTTGCATAAACTTATTCAAATAGGAATTCCATCAGTACTTAGCAAATTACTTAAACGATACTTGATTGACAGGAAGCGATGTGTACTGTATACTAATATTAAATTATCGTTTTTAATCGAGTGTTTCGCCTTCTGCATGGGTCCAATCTCAGATCTCAGTCGTGGTAAATGCTATCTGCTTCTGGGTTTCCGGGCTCGGACCGCGTCACTTTTATATCTGCCGACGTTTCGTACCCATTTGTATGGGACATCTTCAGGGCTGAACTACTGCACTGAAACTGGTGTAAGTCGATGGGGGATGGGTTTATATATGGATAATGGGTCATGGGTCAATGGAGGGTTATGGTTGCTGTTGGGTAGCTTGGAAATGCAGGATTGCCCAGCATTATGTAGGGGGTAGCCATCATCGCGGTTAAGCTTATTGGGGTGCTTAACCCGGCATTGGTCGCTAGGATAGATTTGCACTGATAGGTCGCGCGTGAGATATTCTCTCACATCGCAGATTTAAGCTATTTGAAGTGACGTAGATGACAAAATATAAAGGTTTTTTTTTAAATTTTCAACAATTTATTTATTTCCGATACAAAAGTTACAATATGCAGTTTTTTACAAAGCTTATCTATGTAAATATGGTAATTTAATTATAATGTAGGCCTTCCATTAATGAAATAAAATAATAAATTCTATTTAAAATATAAGATAATACCTTTTTGGTTCCCTTCATGACAATCTAAATGTTCAATCTGATTGATCATTTATTGATTGTGAAATACAATCCTCACACGTAAGAATTGTGTGGATAGGACAAATAGATCTGCTACAGACATGACATTTTTTTTTTGTTTTTTTGTTAGCTCTTCTTGGGCAAAATACACAGAATCCTTCTGAAGCCACCATTTTTGGTGCTGTTGGTTCTTCCTCAATTCTAGCAATTCTCTTGATGGATAATTTGAGATCTTGCGATAAATTTCCAACTGAAGATCTTCTAATTTGATGAGGTCTCATTAATTCTAATGCCAAATCCTTCAGGTAATCCTTTCTCTCCAATTTTTGATCCGTGTTAGAGTAATAAATAATTTGGCTGTTTATTCCGCCGATATTTAGTAGAGTGAAAAAAAACGTCAGAGGCCATCGACAGCTTATTCTGGCGACATTATAATAAGATTTCAATAAATCGACAACATCTACCCGACCCTTGGTGAGGTTATAAAACATAACTACATCTGGTTTATATTCTGTTCTGGTCTCCGCATCAATATTTCCAGTATCGTGAAAAGTAGAATACATCAAAACATTTTTATTCTTGTTTGATATATAAGAAGCGAGCGTTCCTGTTTTTGAATATGCAAACATCGTACTTTTTACGGGCCTCTCCTTGATGAAAAAAACTGGAGGAATTTCTCTTTTATTTTTTCTTATTGTACCGACCAATGTTGTTCTTTTCCTGGCGAGTTCCTCGGCTAATGGCACGGAAGTAAAATAATTATCCATCGTCAAATTTCTGCCAGTATTCGGGATAGGTTGAGCCAATCTCATAACTACACTACTCGCACTGTTGTCATATTTGTAGGGTCCATCCGGTTGTTTCCCTGCATAGATCTCCAAATTTGCTGTATAAAACATACGAGAGTCCACTAGTGCCCAAATTTTAATCCCGTACTTAGCAGGTTTATTTCCAATGTATTGTCTACATTTACATCGTCCTCTAAAGGCTTCAAGCATCTCATCAACTGTAGCGTATTCACCTATTTGATAGTTTAATTGACACCTCATAACAGATTCTTCAAATATCTTTCTAATAGGCGCCAGGTTATCAACGGCACTTCGAGCTCCTCTGTCACGAAAATCATCAAATGTCAAGGCACGAAGCAATAAATAAAAACGCCTTTGACTCATTGTTGCTCTAAAGCATTCGATACCTGAGCCATCACTAGCCCACAACTCATTTAGATTCAAGTGATTTGCCTTTTTCACTCCTGCCATATATAGTAAGCCTAGTACAGCACAAATTTCTTCGAAATTTGTCTCGTTACAATCTCTGGGTCGCGTATATTTCTCTCGAAGTTTCTCCAAATACGTATTGGTACAAGTCACGATGTATTCAATAGTTTCGTCTGGGAAGAATAATTTCCACGAATCTATAATTGATTTGGCATTTTTTGCAGGATCCTTTACTCCTGGAAGATGAATGACAATGTTTTTCTTCTTGATTCTAATAGCAGCATTAGTCTGTAGAGGATGCGCAGACCAAGTAGTTTTATTGTCCCTTCCTAAATACGTATGTCCTGATATCACCGGCTCATTTTCTTCATCGCCACTCTGTTCCGTGTCTGTGTCGTGGTCACTATACTCACTGTCAGAGTCACTTTCACACTGATCCGCACGGTTTTCAGGAATACTGTCTTCTAAATCTTGTAAAGAATCAGAAGCAAAGCTATCAAGTGCTGGAGGAGCAGCCCATTCATTTTTCTCTGAGAAAGGAAAAAAATTGTATCCTAAAACAAGTACAAATTGAACAATGAATTATTATAATTACCTAACAACGATTGTGTCTCCTCATATTGACGTTGCGCCAAGTAGACGATTCTTTTTGCTCGCGACGCAAACATATTGAAAAAAACAAACGGAGACGCGGTTGGTCGCACGTGAGATAATCTCTCATGAATTCTAATCGAAACTTACTCCACCACAGTTAGCGCCAAACTAACTGAAGCAACCTAACCGATGTACGGATATTCTACGGAGGAGGGTGTAGGTTACAGCTAGACGGTGACACGTGATGCTACAGTTCCAGGGTAAAAAGTTAGATAACGCAAAAGATTTTTGTGAGAGAAAATCTCACGTAGCGACTAATGCCGGGTTAAAGATCTCTATAGTTTCACGGATTTTGCGACCATAGAAATGGTTAGTGCGGAATAGGATCTTGATCGAATTAAACTGAATATAGTACCCGGTTTCCAGCCTATGCTCGACAAGTGCAGAACCGGCTATACGCAGCAACCTAGTACAACGTTCATGTTCAGAAACACGAGCGCCGGCAGACCGCTTTGTTTCACCAATATATGCCCTGCCTCCACAACTCCTCTCACGATAAAAAAGATGAGCAGTATTTCTTTCCTGACGGATCTAGATTTCAGTACAAAGACGTGCCTTCATCCTCAAAAAACCAGACTCTAGTTAGCACGTCATAGCAGTAATGTTAGATTTCCTTATCAGTCAAATTGCTGCTAGGTAACAATATCTTACATTTTTAAGCTTCTCGGACATCTCAGGCGAGGTGGGATGTTTCGATCTCGAAACATCTTCCAAACTGAAATTTCCTCTCTGGAACTTTTTATACCACCTGAATACGGTCGCACGATTCAAATAAGCATCTCTAGCAGACGACTCATTTTCTTCAAATATCAATCAATAATCAATCCACGGGCAAAGTTTCAGTGTAAAATTGCCCAATGCTCTGATTGAGCGAGAGCAAATAAGAGAGAAAAACCAAGCCACTAGTACAATGTAAATTTGAACAGGTCTCAATCTACACTTGGCTTGTAATAGAACGCAGTAACCGCAATGGCAATAGTAGTAATGATGCGCTTTACACCAAAATTACGCAATTTTATAGTATAGATAATATTCATTCTTCAAAGCGGAAGTTAATTTCCAACGGACGTGAAGTTGTAATTATATTTTGTCCACTATCCCTAATAACATTAAACATATTTAAAACTGCCATCTGACTGATATTATTAGACTGAAATTCAGGCAGATTGTACACAATTAGACCAAACTTTCTAATGTTTAAGAAATATATTGTATGTTACATATGTTCTAACATTTAAAAGCCAAACTAATAAATATTTTATAAACAGTTTCTGTATCTTGGAGATGACATTTTTATACGAGTTTGTATATGATTTGTCTGGGACCTAATGCATATATACATGTAATACATACATGTTACTCGACTACTATTATATAGACATGATCTATAAATGTATGTATTATGTATTACGTTATAATTTGTCAATATCACGTTAGATATATCCAATATATATTTTTATTAATGCTGTTAGTAGTGTATTTATTTTTAGCTTTAATATAAGTTCTATTAAAATTTAATGTAAACGAAAGGATATAATGAAACTTTATTTTACTATATATTCAGAATGTATATGCACTATGGAATAAATGAAAAAGTATATATTTTGAAATCAAATTTTTTACAAATGTTTACTGTATTAAGAATAATAAATGATAAAAAAAAGCAACAAGAAAGCGCTAAGCAGAAGTTTATCTTTATGCATTTTTGCCGAATTTTAACTAAAAAAAGCATTTGTCTTATCTTTATTTTGGATCAATTTAGTTGCTATTCGATAGTAACGGTCTATGCTGCGAATAGGAAAAACTCTAGTTGTTCGAAGATAATCAAATTATTGCCAGCTAAGCGATTTGGAAAGGGGTCATTTCGTTGGATTACATGGGGCGGATATTGCAATACGCAGAGGCGCTGGGAAGATGCAAAGAGACATTGCAACAGTTATGCGTTGTTGAACAGATTGGTCTCAAGAAGGTAGGCAACGTAGAAAAGGCCCTAGATGACCTAGAAGAGCCACTGAACGAGAAGACAGGAAACTAACTTGCCTTTAGGAATTGCCATAATAATCCAAAGTCTGTGGAAAATATTTTTTTTGACAGAGATAGATCATAGAATAACAATACATTCCATATATCGCAGTATTCGTTCGTTTAGACTGATTTCCTACCGTCCCAGACTAATACTGCCTTTCAGAAGTCGGATCGACGTTAGAATAGTAATATACAGGCACATAAGAATGAAAATTTAACAATATCGTTTCTTCATACGAAAATTGTTTTTGTTTGTGGCCCTATGACGATCGTAAACGAAATCGACGTCGAAGAGAAGAAAAGCAGTTTTTGAATTTTTCCGTAGACGGAGAGATTGCACTTACTAGAGTTCGATTATTTAGAGAAGAACCTATGACTCATCAAAATCTGTGCGACGAGATTCTACCATAGGCGTAACACGGTGGCATCCAAACAATACTTAATAATAATTTTTCACTTACCACTGATAAAATGGTTTTGAAAAAATAGTCTTTTATATAAATTATGAAGCTAACAAGTAAAAACAGCGAAAACAGCACACACGCTATAAACACACGAACAACAATGGACACCACTGCAAACAGGGTCGCCCCTTCAGCACATAATTGACTCGTCCTAAACCAAATTTCGTCCGAGCGCATTGACCTTAAAGTTTCTTCTCTAAATAATCGAACTCTAGAATATTGATGATTTGAAGTGGAATTAGTATAGGAAGTGTTCTACAGTCTATCTACTTTTTCTTTGAGACTATTTAAATACTCCAAGATACATTTACGAAGTTCTGAATGATTAACTCTACCGCATAAGAGCTAAATAATGCCAATCCTCATGTTGCAATTGTTACGATTCGTACAAGCAGCCAACATCAATATTCTCAATTAAAAATATGTATGTGTGTTTTTTCTTGTCATATAGTATATACACATTTATCACTAGCTTATCACGGCCGTAAGATCGAATTCGCAAGCCGTTGTCTGGAAAGGTTTGCTATGGTTTCTCTTCTCGTTTAAGGACAACCTAAGATTTAGGTCGCACCACGTGCGCGGGTATAATAACTCATAATGTATTGCTTCAAGTGGCAAATTGCAAGTATCTATCACAATTATTTTAAAACATTAAACTAATGTACAATTAACGAATAAACGAATACACAGAATTACTGTAAAAGAAGTTTTCAATAAAATTCATAGACCGCTTATCTGATTAATTAGACTTTTACCTAGAGTAGTATGATCGACACTTCTGCACACAGTTCTTATATTCCATGATAGAGTATAGAGCACCCACGACACGTCTCCATTGGTTCTTGATTCTACCATCTCTCTCTCTATAACATCTACCGCTCTACCTCCGTTGTTCTTTCAGGTCATTTTTCAGAAATCGTTTTGCTCAATTGGTCTAGCAGAGTTCCATCCGTTAACAATTTGACCCTTTGCAAGACAATATATGAAAATCGTTCGCTTCGAATCAAAAAATTCATTGTCATTTCCTTAGATGCTGATGAAAATATTGTCACCTTCTATGTGAGGAGCTGTGATGTATTCGCTGTTGTGATTAACGCTTGATTTGGCATAAAGTCATGGCTCTATTTTTTCTCGCAAATCCAAAATGGAATGAATTGAGAAAAAAATAACCGAAAAGCTTTTCTAAAACAATTAGCAATCGCTTTGTTTGAATTACATTTGCACGAATTAATGCACGTATCGACTTTACATATATCATTGCGCCTAAAAGTTGTCGAAATATTAGGAATCTAATTAACTAACACAGAAAATTTCCAAATTAACTTAACCAAAAAAATCTGATGTCAGAGGAAGAGAGAGGAAGAACTAATTTTTCATAATCATGCTGTCAAAAACTATATTATTTGGAACATAGGGTTAAGTTGTGCTAAGATTATGAAAACCGAAGACACGCTTGACTAGAAGTACCTCTATATATTAAAAATACAGATTAACGTCTAGAAAAATACGTTTACTTAAAAAAATCTTCCTTTATGTCTAAAAAAATCGTTCTTGTTTTGCATTAAAATAAAAAAATGTACTGAAAATGTTGTTTTGTTACATTTTTTAAATTTTGTTAATACTAAAACATTCTTATAAACAGCAAAATTGTCATATTTATCTTTATTTTTCCAAAATTTATCATAAATTATTAGGGTACCTAGGACCCCAGTGTGAAGTTCATGTTATTAATAATAAGTATGATGTTCTAAGGTTGAAAAATGATATTTATGGCATTTAATCTTTGAAAAATACAATGTTCAAGCATTTTTATATTGTCATTACAACGACTTGAACAGACTCTGTATGTCGGTAAACCAACAAAACTGTTATTTTCCCTATATATGCATTTTAAAGAATAACGTAAAAAATAAAAATGATGTAAATATATATATTAGACTTTGGATATTACACAATTTAAAAATCATGAATAATTTATATTTTAGTTAACTGCATAGCTTTCAACGTTCTCCGTTAGCTGACAATATGACACTAGGCAGCGACATATTCATTTTCATTTTATCGTGTTGATGAATTGCGGGATTTGAACAGTGACACTGATTGAATGCTACAACTCGATTAGAAACGGTGTTGAACGAGTATGTTGAGTGGTGTAAAATTTGCCGGCTCCTTTATATAGTTGGCAATTCTTGCCATTATTAATGACCACAACAGTGCTTTCAATTAATCCATTTTCAAATTTTTATTAAATCAATAATATTTTTAAGTGATTCACACTCTTGTACAATAGGACTATATTCCCAAAAACCACTTTATATTAGATTCAAATTATTTTTTCCAAACGTGCTTTTTACGTAAAGTAAATCGATGTATGTACCTCAATGGCGTCAGTGAAATTAAATAATTACCTGTCTCAGGAAGAATTGTATTAGTTACAATAAAGCCGAATCCTAATTTTTGACAAATCCACTATATACGCTTTTATTTCGCAATCGACATTTTAATAACAATACAATAATAGTAATTGTGATATAGTATTTATTATTTATATTATATTTTTTATAAAACAATGGATTCAAAACCCAAGAGGGCAAGTAAGTAAAAATAATATACAAAAAGTAAAATTCAATCAATAGAGAACAGTTCGTTGATGAAATTACAAGGAGACTGATGAGAATTTTATATTCGAATGGTGTATCAATTAGTAACTTATCAATAATAAAATTATTCTTTTGCCTCTAATTGGTTTTTTGCCTTGTTTATTTTATAGTGCTTGTTCATACAGATATTGTAGCGTAGTAGTCGTTCAATGAACGGAAAAGAAGGAACCCCTTGTTATATGCTCATTTTGTCATCAAAGCAAATTTTGTGTGCGATAATATACGAGGGTGGTCCCAGAAGTACCCGCCCCAACAAAAAAAACCAAAATTTTGGAAGGAAATATATTTATTTTTCAACATAATCTTCTTTCAGCTCTATATACTTTTCTCAGCGATGTTTAATAAGTTCGATATCATTTTTATAATAAGAACTGTTTTGCTCCTCAAAATAGCTATTAACTGCCGACATTGACGACACTGAGCCATTTTTGCAAGTTTGGAAACAGAAAATAATCCGAGGGGGCTAAATCTGGCGAATAGGGTGCATGAGGTAGCAATTCAAACTTTAATTCATTAATTTTGGCCATTGCAATAACGGATTTGTGAGCTGGTGCATTTTCTTGATGAAATAACACTTTCTTCTTAGCCAAATGCGGCCTTTTTTGATTGATTTCTTCGCTCAAACGTTGCAGTAAGTTCG